>DWFY01000254.1:0-10985 GCA_018246875.1 Creonpyge creon creon | reverse complement strand
ACCAGTTACGTTTACGTCCCATTATGGAATAGGTGGTGAGTCTATTGCCATACACCGGGCACAAATCCAGATTCCGAACCACTACTAGAAATTCGAATTATAGAAAAATCCAATAGTACTCTACCCGGGATTTGAACCCAGGACCTCTCGATCGACAGTCGCCCTTGCAATCAACACGACCGACGAGACACTCAATAGAAAATAATAATAGAAAATAATTATAATAACGACTTTGACACCTCCGCTGAAGCTTAGACATGACTCTTATCAACTGTTGATGTAGTCATTAAATTGAGGTCATGGAACCATATAATTAACAATATCTAATGTTTAGGCCATCTCACTCCCGTTCATCTTTTCTAAGACTAGACAGAGCCTATGCTATGATAAACAAAGGGTCTTTTTTTTTCTTGCTTACATTTAGTTTTAAGTGTCTGCACGGCCATACTTTTTAAGGAAATAAAGTTTACACATACAAAAGTATACATACATAACTGCTTTATAGATAGTTTAACTCTACTTTAATCAGAAGTTAAAATTGTTACATTCTTTTAAAATTATGTTTGGTTTTATAATAAATTTAATTATCGCCCTCGTTTCTGTTGTTCTACATTTTATCTATTTTAGGTCGTTGTATTGAAATGTGTTTCAAGATTGGCGGTGGTCCATTGAAGAAGAACTTTATGTCATGAACGCAAGCACACCATCGCCAATGGAACACTTAAGAGCCTTATTACAGCGCAGAAAAAAACTAGTAGCCAGTATTGCGTTACAAACAGCGCAGTTTAAAACTCAAATGTGTAATATTAATATCGTTAAACTATCACCGATGACAATTAGCGAAACGTAGAAGAGGGATGCCATTGACTCGATAACTTATTATCAGGTTGAGACATACATTTGTGTATAATATGACATAAGTGGTTCAGTGGAGTATGTATGATTCATACGTGGAAAATTCTATTACCTGTACATTAACGTAGAAACAGCACTTCATGACACAGAAGTGATAAAAGCCATATTGCTTACGATAATGTGTATCTATTTATACAAGAGCCGGTCATGATTCATTAAAAAAAAATTAAAATAATACCATGTCAGGCCATTGTTGCAGAATGGATGCGGTTCACCACGAGATGGAACAGAAGTTCGTATTGACAAAATTTAAGCATACATACATATTGTTGTGCCTATTTCTTACACGGATAGGTAGTCTAAAGATTTCCACTGGCATCCCATCTTTACACTCTTCTTTCGCCACGTCTACATTCATTAAAGTCGTCATACACCCTCATATGTTAAAGGAAATTTTGACCCGGCCTTATTCAAATTTACGCAGATCCTGGTCAATTCGTACAACGAATACGATTCGGAAAATTGACCAAAAACTGCATTTTCCTCTCTACAAATTACTACCAAATAACCAGTATTACCCTAGGTTGACTGAGAACGATGTTAGGCATTAAATACGCCCTTGTACCTTAACGTATTACAGGTTAACGTAATACACAAAAAATAATAATAGAGCATATTATTATAATCTCCATGCAAAATTGTAATACGTGAGAGTAGAATGTACGAGAACTTTCTAAGTGACAACCCGTTATTTTATAAATATATTTATTTATTTCACATCGCACACCCGTATATTATCAGCCGTCTATCATTAAACACCTGTTCACGCGAAGCGGCGACTCACGCTTTCATATAAGAAGATGAGGATTATGTGGATTTCAATAAATAAATTTATTGAAAATCGCCTTTTATAGCCTGTGAACTCGAGAACCGAATATGTTAATTTTTTCTATATACTGTTTGGTTATATACATACATAACTGTTCATGGTGTGAATACATTGACAAGTCGACTTGCATCGATTTTTAAAATATAGCAAAATATATACTTATGGCAATCTGTGAAGAAGTTGCAATATATGAAACCTGGAGGAAATGTGTTTCTAGACGAATGTTGGCTATGATAGCCCTTTTAAATCCATCTATTTCAAAAAAGGGAAATATAATTCAGACAACGTAAGATATCAGAACTTATATCCAGAGGCTTTGTTCATACGCAAACGAGAAATAAGCATGTTTTGAATTCATTGCGTCGAATAAATTTAAAGTTTCGTTTTTTTAAAAAACGTAAAAACTGATCAAATATCAAAACTCAAATCATAATATGAGTGTTATTTAGGTTTTAAAAATTAAAATAATTAGGATGTTGAACTGAAATGATATATGCCGTATATTTTCAAAAATATTTTTAATCTTCAGACAGTTCAAATAACAATTTTATTACAGACCCATTGTTTGGGTCCCGACTTCCTTCACATCTGAACATACCTTGGAGGACAATGCACACCAACGCTGGTACGAGCGTGATTGGCATTATTTCGTGGAACGCAAAACAACGATGACGTCATCATCGCGTATAACATTACAATCTATATATAATATATATATATATATGTATTTTATATTTAGTAACAAAATATTCACAGCACCATTTCAAATATCTGTTGTAAAACAATACCGATTACCTACTTGAGTAATACAATATATCGTCATTATGTTATAACACAATAATAAAATATATTATCATAATAGGAGACGTTACATTACCGAATTGAACACACAAAACTAACATACATGTATATACATACAACTAAATTAACTGCGAATATGTTTTCATAGAAACAGGAGAATCAATTGAAAAATGCTGCATAGGAATGATAATAGCAACTTTATAATAATTATTATAAAATAATATTTATTTTGTCGTTAAAATACTTTTAAAAAGATTAAAGACTAGCGTCTGTCAAATTTTGGCAGGAGACTGTATTGCCATAACAAATCAAAAAATTCCTTAGCTTATTTTTAAACATTTATATCGCGTGTCACAGTTTGACACACGTCTCCCTTCTGTCACGCCGAGGCTCACGCTCTTTTCGTGCGTACGACCTTTGATAAATAACATTTATCGTCATATCTCTGTGCCGCAAACGCTAGTCCTACTCATTGAGAACAGTGCGAAATGATACAATAATGATAATTTGCGAGTGTACCAAATAAAAAGAGGAACAAACGTACGAGAACTTATTTGTAAAGAGAAAAGTAAAAAGATTGTATTGCTTAGAACGTTATTTTCTCCACACAACCACGCAACCATACGCAAATTATATCGTGTAATTATAAGAACATTTTAAACGTATTGACGAACGTGCCACTTTACATTATAACATAAAAGTAATTGAATTACAGATAACAAATAAATTTATATATCTCGATATTAAATTGCAAGTACTATACAAATATACCCGTTGAAACTACTTTTAAACAATATAGAAATCACAGACATTATAATCTAAACAATGACTATTCCAAATAACATATTATACCTACATATCATATTATGTGAAGGAATGAAACCGCCAATATAACAATAATAACAGTTAAAAAAACTACTTTCATATTAATAACAATGTTAACATAATTATCTCGGCTAAGGCTCGGACTGCATAAAACGATTACATACATGCACACCGCATGAGCGTCTGATGAAGAATTTATGCAATCGAAGCCTTATTGCATCCAATAACTTCCCTATATACAATTCTCTATATCGAATACATCACACATATATTTATAATAGTCAGCTAATTTGTAATAATCGCCTACTTGAAAATCAGTACCATGTACCATGTACCGGCGAATATAAAATACATTTTGCATACAGTATCCCATATAACACACGTTCCCATCACACATTGGCACAGCGAAACCTAATATCACAAATCGTTCAGTTACAATCGTCATTACTGTATCTGCGTACATTTATTACAATCGGCAAAACGAGCAGATCATCTCCATTTGCATATAATTACAGTAAATTATTTTAAATTTAAGAGTAATGCGCTGCGGTACATTACTATATATGTTTGTTTCATTTACTTAAATTTTAATTTAATTAAAAAATTTAATTAAAGTTTATAATTAATTTATTTTACTGCTTGTATCATTCTGTCCCTTTAAAATTCCAGTGCTATGTATAGCACAATTGCAATTTGTTTTCCAAAATATTCAATGGAGCGTGTAGATTTCTTAATTATTTTCGTGTACGTTTTAACATCGCCCCTATCACATGATAATAACAAAACTCTTAAAATATAAAACAAACGCTTGTGGACCATGTTCGCCGATTAACAAACATCGCAAACATCAACTCACAATCAACATACATATACCTATATTCATTATTATAAATATGTTCTAGAATTTTAATCTTATATGGATGGATTATTATTATACACACACACAGATAGAGATATATTTGTATTTATATATATATATATATATATACACATATGTACACATGTTTACTTTTCATTTATATTTGTAACGTGAATGTATAAATATCGTACTTCCAATCACAGTCAATTCGGATTACACTAGCAAGGCGTTTTATTTTCTTTCTTTAAATTGTTCGGGATTATAAATGTTGAAGAAAGTTAAAAACCAGGTGCGAGAATTACTTTATAATATTTACTCTTTATACAACATCACTAGAGGGACATAAATAGTAACCAAATTAACTTTACTTAATTAATTAAATTAATATTTGTAGCCTTTATTATAAGATTAATCAAGAAAAATTTTATATTCGTTTTCAAGCAATCGACTGATTCGATTAAAACTCGATATATTTAAAATTATATACCTAATTGTAGAATTTATTTAGTTCGTGATACAATTATCGAGTGAATTGTGCCAGCTTAGTTTTATACAATTATCGTGATATATCAATAAAATTGAAAACGTAATTCGATCTTTTTAAAGTAACTCTGAAAACTTAACGACAATTATTTAAAATATTATCACGACTAACAACGAACAATGTTACATCGAAGTCTAAAGCTAACCAAATCGACTGGCACTCATCAGAAATCACACCTAACACAAATTAAACGTTTTATCACATATTTTTAATAATATAGAGATGACTAATACAAGCGGGACCGGTCCTTATAACATCAAATCGTAAAAATTGCCAGATAATCAAACTTGAACCAGAGCAATATAATAAAAAATTTCCCTTTTAAATTAAGCGCAAAACTCTAACCGTCTACTGGTGACAAGATTAAACAATTGTATCGTAAAACAAAAGATATTATGGCCGACGTAAAAACAAGGACACGATATTCAGTTTTTTGATTCAAATCGATTCCAAATGGCAATAATACCATATTATTATTATATCGCCACAGTGAACCGAACCTATCATTCACTCGTTCGTGCCATTCACGACAAACGTCCGAATACTATCTACCAAGTACTCGGATGTTGCAACCGTTATCATAAGACCCACATACCCACTGTAATGCAGCGTTTTGAGGAAACTCCACGTTTTATCACAGAACACAGCTAACGAGAGCAAG
This sequence comes from Creonpyge creon creon, assembly GCA_018246875.1. Lineage (NCBI taxonomy): Eukaryota > Metazoa > Arthropoda > Insecta > Lepidoptera > Hesperiidae > Creonpyge > Creonpyge creon. The sequence goes on along the minus strand of DWFY01000254.1, from coordinate 5,551 downwards.
TGCAGATAGCTATGGGGGTTCACGATCCTCCACAGACCGGTGGCGATGAAAAATTTCGCCGATCTGAACGTAGTTTCACGCCTGTGCACGTCGTATTCAGTGCAATTCTCAAGCATGTCCTGATAAATATCTATATATCTATTCCAAGCTAACGAAGATAGCACCATTTGACCGGAAAACAATCCTATAACTTGAACGATCCGTTGGAATGTCACTTTCGTTTTGTACGATATACCGATCTCTGCAGTGTGATCCTTTTCTATGTCTTCGGTGGAATTGATTTCCTTTAATTGATGATAGGGCAAGGTGCTGGACGGTGTACCCTTGTAACCTCGTCGCGGCGGATTATTCTTCAGATACAACAGCATCCCCACCATCATAGCGGCGACTCCTATCAAGTCACAAATACCGTCGACCCAGTAACCTAACGTGCCAACTTCCGATCTCTCCCCCTTGATGTTCTTCCGCTCTCTGGCCACGTGTCCATCAAGATCGTCCAAAAACATTCTTATTTGAAATAAAACTATCGCAATGCGGCGTACGGCTAAATTCTGACACGTTAAGAGCTTAGCGCCAATAAAAGCTACTATAACGTGGGAGAATGAGATCATGTTGGGGGTTAGGTACAGCGCTTTCTCGGATATGCTGAGACCAATGTCTATTATGGCACATAGCGGTCCGTAGATGTAGTGATTCACGTGATCTATCATTAATGCTTTAACAGTGGGGTGGCACAGCGGATTGATGCTGCAAGGTATCCACGTGACGTCCTCGTAGTTCAAACAAGCGCTGCCCATTTTGTGTGACAATGATTCTTGTTGGGTGACATTCTCATAACTATCGTATATATCTATTTTGTAGTTCTGTATTCTTAAATATAGAAATGTGTCCATGTAAATGCAGAATACTACGATCGTGAAGAGCAGGAAGGTTAGCACTTTGCTAGCCTGCGACGCCGGCCACATCATTTTAGTTGGCGGTACCGTGTGTGATGTGCAGCTGACATGTGTCAAGGTCCCGAGATGATTATCCACGCCAAGGACAGATTAACACGCGGTGTGCATATAAAAATAAACCAGTCATAATAGTCGGTACGGCTTCGTAATCGCGTATAAACAGACTTTCGTGTGTGGACTTATCTTTATCTAGCATCCAAAAAGCGAAGTTTTATTTAGCGGCGAATGGGTTACAGGAGCCCACACACTGGATTCTATTTTTAAATCCGGTTATAGTGGCCGTGGTGCCCCTTCGCATCGCCGCGAAACGGCTCAAATACTCCAATTCCTGTCAGAATTTCTCTAAGTTATATTTAGATTAAGGCAGCCGATATTTGTACTATTATTAAACTAAATCACTTCAACAACTATCTTTCACCGTTTTTATCACTATGTCGCATTACAAACATATTCATGTTTACGTCCACATCTCACTTTTCATACATGTTTTCACATTTCGATGCAATGTTTTACGTCGTCTCTCGGTCACAGAAACGAACGCTTCGCGTCATAAAACTCTATATACTTCGCGTAAAATCGATGCGATGTCTATTATATTTAACGTTTTATGCAGAATGAGCCATCGTTTGATCGAATCCAACGTTAATACGAGTCGTTAAACGATACGCGTCGTGTTCAGCGCATATTATTAAAACACTACGCGAGTGTTGACTATTTTCGGTTGACAGAACGGGGCGGGTTGCGGCCGCAGGATGCGTGCGCACCGCGGCTGCCTCGCAGACGGTGTGGCGTGTTACCGACTTATACCGTATTACCTACGCTTCAAATTTTACTTTTATTCAAACTACAAGCTGATTAGGGACGCGATACATTTTTTTTTAAAATATATATCGATCATTATTATTATTTGTTAACGTTTTTATGCGGCCTTTGTAAAAGGTTTAACATGTCGAAGGTTACGAAGGAAAGTAGTTATTATTTTGTGCAGAGATTAATTCAGACTTCGTTTATTTCACATATAAGCTGTAAATTATTTAGGAGTGAAAAATGATTACGTAATTTGTATGTAAATGAACAAAACATTTTAAATTATTTCATAAAATTATTCGGTGGGTTAAGTAAATACAAAAAACTACTACGTTATAATTATACTCCTTGTATACTGTTTGACAATGCCAAAAAATATTACTTTATGTACAAGTACACTATATAATTTCCGAAATTGAATACTCTACATTAGAAGCATTCAATGTTTTATACAAAATTGTAATTAACCATATTGTAACAATAACTAAATTTATATTTGCTACTTCTAGCGTGACGCCCCTAATATAAACAATCGCGGCAGCATTTCCCTCCAAAGTTTACGTGAAGACAAGATAAATAAACGTTGAAGTTCAGAATCGCTGATATTACGTAAGAATTATTGGGATATATTTATTGGAATTTTGTTCCAACCAATGAAAGTGAAGATTCGCAGTGTGATCTATCGACCTATTGCTTGTAGGTTTCTAGGTACTACGAAAAACCATCACCATGACGGTTATTAAACGGAAATCGTTAACCGTTTATTTGAAATAATTCCAGTTCTAGCTCTTTACGTAACCACCGTAGTATATATATTTGTAAGTGCCAGGTTTAGAAATTCGCAATTTCTCTTAATATTCTGTAAAATGAATTTGTACAGGTATTATTAAATCATTGTCATGCACCAGTGTCTTCTGATATCTGATTAACTAAAATGTTACATATTAAACGCTTTACCAAATCCAAATAGACCAAAATATTTCTTTTTAATTCCAAGCAAAATTAATTCACTCTAAATAAATTTATATGAAATAAAACAATAATAAATTGGCAACCTTGAATATATTGCGATTTTCTTATGGTAAATTTTTATATAAGGTTTATATTATGTTTGCATTGCATCTCATTATAATTACTTGTTTTGCATTGTTTTGATGAACAAAAAAACAATATGACATTAATTTAGGAATAAACATCCCCTTAAGGGATAATAATGCTGTTTAAATTAAGACACCTGGCAATACCAATAATGAACACTATAGGAGTTTTATTGGCTGTGTAATACAGAAATATCACCAATATCAATATATAATATGAACTTGATTTCATTAGCGATACAAATATGACACATATGTTATTCGTTTTTTAAACGGTTTTCTTGTTTTATCTTACACTAAACATATAAAATAATTGCAGAGGATCTTAAGTGTCAAGTGACGTCGCACGCCTTGGACTGATGATTGATTTATGTCAAAATGATTGCGCTAAATAAAGTTGGATGGACAAGATTTTTTTTTTTTATTGTATTTGGCAGTATTTTTTTAACCATCTAGTTTATTTTTAAACAGTATGTTTCTAACCCATGTAGGGCAAGTTCGATGATCAATGACTTTAATATGGTCACATTAGCACTGTGGACATTGCGATCAGCTACACTTCCTTTTACGAGAAAATGTTAGATGGTCATTTCAAGTTAACACTCGAGGTAATATGTGTTTTGGGAACCAATAATACAATTAAAACGTAACATCAAGCCTGTAATCCTCGAAGGAATATAATACAATTACTATACAAGAAATTATATTTGTACTTATAAAGTGTAGGTACTTAAATTTATATACATACATTATATATGCTTGCACATATAAAGTTAGGGAAATAGTTCATATTTTAATACATACACATAATTGTTGACTGCCTCGTTGGTCGAGAGGTCTTAGGTTCCAAACCGAGTTGGGTACAATTGGATATTCTAACTTAGATTTTCTAGTTGGTATTTCTAGTAGTGATGTTACATTATTAAAAGCTGTAAGTAACATGAGTATTTGATACTAACAGTGCTGTTCGAAGATGGTTGCAAATCACGATAAGTGTCAGAAGCCACTTGTAATTCTACTGCTGTTTAACTAATCTCTTCATTAAAAAAAAATTGGGATATTTTACAAAATCTTGTCTCCAAGCCACTCAACAATTTAATATGAATTGTTATTTTCGAATGATCATATTTAATTAAACTAATAACATGCCTCTGCCTAACTCTTCAAAGTTTACAGATGTGATCTTATGTATGTTCATATTTAATGAAATACATACAACCATATGTAATCGTTTGTTAATTTAAAATATTATGTCTATAAACACAAATAACTTGATCAGTATTGAGACCTATACAATTATATCAATCTAAGACACTTGAGGTCAGTCACAGTGTCTTTATCCCACAGAATAAATATACAAGAGTAAACCAATGTTAAGGACAGCCAACCTTCAACTCCAAGCATACAATCAGCTAAGGAAGCAACTACTGCTGACATCCAAGAATTATCGAGACTTAAGCAGACCTCATTGATTTGTATCTTAACAGATTATTTTTTGCCTAGTGCTAGTAGTAAACCAGGGTTAAAAGTATAATGTTGAATGCAAAATTTGAATCATAATAACTGCATAAAAGTTTCCACTTACCTGTGGTACTTGAGTGGATTTTCCACACCCAGTTTCACCGATCAGCACCAGGGTCTGATACTTTTCCAACAGATACAAAATGTGGTTCCTGTACTGGAATACAGGGAGCTTCTGTTTCTGGACTTGTAAAGGCAAGTGGTGGTATCTGTTATATATAAAATTGGTCCTTGAATCACTGTCAACTTGCAGTGCCGATTCTGTATTGGGATTTGTGAATGTCTCCACGTTGCCATCTTTATTTTTGAATGGGTATAGGCTTTCGTTACCTGTAATGTTAAACACATACATTTAGATGTTCTTATAACATTGAGGAGATGACTAAGGTGTGTAGCCCTTTTACATAATGCCAATTGAGATAATGGATATATACATTAAATTCCATTAATTCCACTAAACCAATCAAATTGTGTATATAGAGGCAATCCATCTGAACATAATGTTTTAAAGCTATTCATCAAGGCAATGTTTAATTATAATAGTACTAATGGTTTTAATCACATTAACTTCCCAGAGTAAATTCATGAGTACCTCTAATAGATAAGCATGTATTTTGTGTGATAAAAGTAGAACAGGAAGAAAAAGATTAACAAGACTACACAGTGTGGAAATCTATACTTTCATGTACTACAGTATAAGAAGTATGTGTGTGATGTTCGTCCTCGTTCCTCCATGTTCTATAATAGTAGTTTTGCATTACAGCTGATACTATATTAATTAGAATTGCTTGATTTTACTAAATTATCTTAAGTATGCGACAAGTCTATGTCAGGCTGAGGGATGTTAATGAATTAATGATATTTAGCATTTTTCAAATTTAGGACTATCTGTAGGTGGCACGCCAGTTACGAAATGATCACCGTCGCAAATCATTCACTGAAAATCAGGATCACTATGGACTGACTATGAACCACTTACCCGGTTTGATAAACATAGGCCTGCGCTCCGACATTTTCACTTAATACATAAAGGTATTACACAATAAACTTCACATAACACTAACTACTTATATATTATAATCGTAATAATTTTTATTATAAAAAGCTATTTATGTCCAATTAAAATACTATTTTCTTCACAAAAAGACATTTCTTTAGGTTATTATAATG
>DWFY01000253.1:0-11001 GCA_018246875.1 Creonpyge creon creon | reverse complement strand
GGAAAGGAACCTTCCTTTTCTTTTCAGTAGGTACTCCCATTTATCTCCAGTTATATCCCATGTAATTGGAGGCGAGCCTATGGACTTAGATACACTGGACTCTGATCTAGATTTTGTGCTACGACTGGGAGTTTAAAATAAGATAAACACAAATATTTCTATGGACTATTTAAGGATCGTATCCAGGACCTTTTGCTCAGCAGTCGCGATTGCAGCCACTGGAATATTTTTATGTCTACCAACCAAGATTGACCAAGATTGACAGATAATATATCAAAATTCCTTGATGCACTTCTTAAATTGTAATTTTGTCTTTTTTTCGTTAAAACCAAATTTTTCGTCATCTGTTCTTTCAGAAGTACAGATTCTTATTTTTATTCTCATTTCCGTTTTCATGTCGTTCATATCTAAATTCTCACAGAGATTATCTATTTATGTTTTCTTTATCTTATATTCTTGCTAGTGATTTAAGTCAGACCTATATTATTCTTGGTCGCTACTTCCTGTTCTTGATACAACTGTTATTCTCTTACATTTAGTAGATCATGTGTTTTTATTATTAATAGACACATATTAGTTACTTATCTTTTCTTCCTTAATTTTTTTTATGAGACTAAGTCAAGATCAGACTTGTCTTCTACTCCTGCAAATGGGTATACTTGTAAATTCTGGAAAACATTTGAAAAATACTGGATGGGGTGTCTTTTCAGGGGCGCCCCTGAAGGCATCTAAATCGAAAGTGAGAAATTTTTTAGGATACATTTTGCTATAAAAATAGTAAATTTCAATGAAAGGATATATAAAACATTGTAAACCAATTACCCAAAAAAAAAAGAATTTTACTAATATTTTTCATTAATACCGCTTCGTAATATGCGATAAAAAAATTATGTTTGACGCTGGTCTGTTTTGTATTTTGTTTTGTTTTGTCCACTAACTCGATAACAAACACGCAAGGGATACTAATACTTATCCCATGCAGTATTCATCTTATTAATGAATATATCGTGTAATGATCGAGGCATCTATCTTCCTATGGCAATTATGCCACATTTGTCCTATAACATGTGAAATTTTATTATACGTTCCTGATATTTTCATTATAGCAATACGTATCACCAGTTACACGTAATAGAAGATATCGGTGCAGCGAGGGAGCGTTAGACCATGAAATTGGTCCAGACTGGGCCATCAGAGCAACGCATTGCCGCTTAATAGTCTCCCGGCGAATAGGATTAAAATTCTAATTGTGTGTACTCCCCAATTTGCCAATATATTTTTGATGTTTTAATAGGTAACTATGTATGTACCTACGAATATATTTGCAATTGACTAAACGACTGTTATTGTTTGACATATTGTTACCGAGTTACTACCCATTATAGAAGTCTTGTTGCCCCTTCGTTCTGTAATACATTTAGCTTGATCCCAACATACGACAATAAGCATCTATTGACTATGTTTAACATCCGCTTTCACAATTGAAAGGTCAAAGAAATATTAGTGACACACAAACAGCTAGCAATGCAATAAATTTGTTTTGTTAATAACGGTGATTTTAAAAAGTTTTTAAGTGTCATTAGAATTTGCTACGATCACACCATAAGATATCAGGCGCCATAAATGTAATGTCAGAGATAGGGCGGGGGCTCGAAAAAACTATTAGCAAAAAACTATAAGGCAAAAGTAGCAGACGAAAGGTCGGAGCAAAAAATTATTTATGCGTTTAAGTTCAGAATACCTTGATACTCCGTGCTGTTTCGAGTAGCTTTTAGTTTAAAAAGGGAGTGAATTGTTATGCGATTTTCAATCCAATACAAAACGATCCCACCTATTGTGAATTCCGTAGGTCTGAAATTTATTTGACAGCAGCAGTGTCTGTGGAGAATGGAAAATGGCGGAATGGTGGAATACATTACATTATAGATATAACTCATGGTTTGTTTTTGGCGGGGCTCCGACAAACGTTATTGGTATTTAGGGGCATTTAACTATCCGGAGCAATGGCTTTTCTTTTTTTAACATGAATTATGAGACAGAGACAGCTATAAGAATGACTTGCCGACAGTTCGAGCGTTCGTTACGGTGGGAATTAATATTATTTTAAATATGTCTTGACACGGGGATTTGACAAAAAGTTAGCAACAATTTTAAGTGGCAATATCGGATATGCTGTTGGTTACGAAAACTGGCAATTATTATTATTATTATTAGAATTTACATTGTACTCGTAGGTATATGGCTTTGTGGCATAGGCCAATGTTGGAATCCTTAGTAACTGTTACAATTATTGTTCCTGAATTACTGAGGAATTTTTCTCCTCGGAAACAGTTTTGTAATTCGGTAATGATTTTCTATATTAGATAAGCACAAATAAATTTATTAGTTACCAAATAAATGAATAGGTTAAGAGGAGCTTCTTTGCATTTAGGTCTACCTAGTGCTCCCTAACTATCCCGTATGGGAACAAGAGTGACGATATAATATAATATTAATTACATGAATATGTAGATAGCGGCTTCAAAATTGTAGTTTCAAATATTGTTTCTAATCATGAATTATGAAATAGTAAATAATTGTGTCGGTAAACTAAAATATGCTCGCAAATGACGTCAGATTGGCCGGTCCGTCGGCCCAGTGGACAGTAAACTGACTGTTAAGCCGCAGGTCGTGGGTACGATTTTCACCCAGAACAAATATTATGTGATGAGCATAAGTATTTGTTATTTATCTAAATGGGTACATTAATGTGTATATGCGTAGTTTATCAGCTATCTAGTTACGGTAACACAGTCTCTTTGAGCCTAGTTTGGGGTTAGATGGCGAGAAGTTGTTATAAGGTCTTTATTTAAAAATATATTTATAAAAATTGAGTTTTAAATGTAACTGAACCAAGAGTTTTAAGAATAGCTGTATTAAGAATTTTAGAAATAACTAAACTAAGTTTAGAGAGAAACTGAACTGAGAATTTTTACGGGCAATTGGACTAAGAGTTCTGAGAGTAATTGAACTGAAAGTTTTAAGAGTTACTCTACATTACTTTTATCCACGTTTAGAATCTAATCAAAAAGTAGTAAAATTTTAACTCAGTGATGTTTTGTTACACCTATCGAAAAACCATATTAGTCGGATCGAGACGTGGTCGGAACTGCGACATTTTTAGCACTTATGTACCTACTAGTTTATTATGCTCTATCTGGGTGTAAAAATAAAAAGTCGTGTAAAACAAGATTTTGTAGCTAACATCTTCCATTTATTTCAAAAATAATCAATACCATTTCACGTAAAAGTCTTTTATAATATAATATATATATATTTCCTGGAGAAATACTGTATCTGCTACGTCGTGGTGAAAACAAGTTAAGTCCTCAAAGAAAAATAACAATTTATCCACTGATTTGTTATTAAATTAAGTACATGTATGTAGTCACCAGTTACATTATTTGTCTCGCCATCCAATAAGGAGTGAGCCTAGTGCTATTGCTATACACCGGGCACAAATCCAGACTCCGAGCCAGCATTAAGAATTTCAAGTTAGAAAACCTAAGTAGTACCCGACCCGGGGTTCAAACCCAGGTCTTTTCGATCAGCAGTCGCGCCTGTAAGCACTCGACCAACGAGGCAGTAAACTTTCAATAATAACAAAAAATAAAGATACAGTTTGGATGGTCATTACATCTGGTACTGTTATCATTAAAATGTATTTAATTCCAAGCTCTCATTCAACAGATTCTTTATCGGCTATTACGTTCAATTAAAATTTAGTCTTCCTGTTCAAATATTTATTATTTAGTCTGTTGATTTTTCCGAATAACGTCTATTGTTTCTTTTACAATAAGAAGTATTCTTTCTTTATATAACATCAAGTTTCTTTTTCCAAATATATTTCCTAACCCTTTTGTTATGCATTCTTACCTCTTTAAGTCTTTATTTCTCTTAATACCGTGCAATCAACATCGTAATCAATCAGTTTATTTTTTTCATTATTGGTCATGAATCGCTTCTTGAATTAAAAGGCTACGGTTAGTCGAGCTAGACGTTATTGATAAATAATGATTTTATTGATAGATTTAGATTTTTTTACATTAGGTAGATTAGATAAGTTCGATTTGGGTGACTTTTTGCGCCTTGAAAACATCTCTAGAAAGTCATCCTTTTTTGATAGATTTCAATAGTGTTGGTGAAATTCAAAAAGCTGTAAATTCAGCTGTGAGAGTGCCAGAATTAATAATTATATTTCATCATTCTTGTTTTTCTAACTACGAGTATATGGGATTCACAAAACAACAAATTAAATAGCCATATATATTTTATTAACTCTTTATTCTCTTGAATTTTCGAAATTAATATTACAATATTGAATGCGGGCTTCATATACAATCACCCAACTATTTTGCTTATTTAACTTTACCACGACACAGTCAGGGTGTATCGTACTTGCGCACTAGACCACAGTGAAGACCTTCAGGTTAACCGCAAATCCGTTCCACCGTATATAAACGGATGTACTCGTACCTACGCTGTTTTCCTGTTAATCTACAAAATGCATAGAATTTGTTATTAAAATCTTCATGATCGGTTTCGTTGAAGTATTTTGTAAGATGAATCGTTTCTGACTTTTTATAGTAATTTACTACGTTTTTAAGTTACGAGCATACAGTTTACATAAATGGTTATTGCATTATTTATATACAAGAGTATAATGAAGCGTATAATTATATTCTTATATATGAAATAGGCAATGCAAAGGATTTTACTCCCTGTTGAAGTAAGTCTAAGTCAGGTTGTCCCCTCTCAGGTTCTCGAAAATTCTGCAACTTAGGTAGGTACCTACTACCTGGAAAGAAATTCTTCTAACGCAATAAACCAAGGTCTTTATTAGATGTAGTCGAATGAAAACAGTACGAAACCTCTCATTACATAAATACGTAACATAAAACAAAAAAAAATATGAACAAAAAAAAATAATTCGCCACATAAACTTTCACAACTATTTACAGTTACTTAAATTTAAGACAATTTAACTTCTATTTTCAAAAATATAGGTAGATATAGGTACATACATACATAGCTACATTAATATTAAGATATTAATTGATCGATTAAAAATTATGAACTAACAGAACGGAGGTCTTGTTAATATCGTAATAATGAAAATAATAAGGACGTATGTATATACTTATTAACGTAACAATGAGTAATCAAGAAATTAACATGTTGTAAATTTTAAATCGAAACTATGCGGTTCCGATAAAACAAAAATAATAAGGAAAAAAAGGAGGGATTATTTTGAATATGGCGTTAAAATTAAATAAATATTGAAATATATAGACAGTTAGGTATTAGTGCGATAATACCTATGGCCTACGAAACACTAGCAATATGGCAAGACAACATTATGGATGGAGGACGTATATAATCTATTTAGCGAATTGCTCATTGTTTCACGTGAATTATCTACAGTTCTTTACGAGGCAGAAACAATAAAGGAACCTGACATACATCACTGGACGCACACATTCACAAATATGGTTACCCATATTGAAAGTTTCAAGTATTGTTCACTAAAAACGTAACTAAACAAAACTTAGTAACCAGTGATAAGTTACTATCTACATTAAAATTAAAACGATTCCAAATTTTGCACAGTTCCCATAAAAACGAACGGAACAACAATCAAAGCGGTTATTAAAAACCAAAACGTGGCACGTAACAATTTAATTATAGTTATAAAAGTCATACATGTGTGACGTCACGCATGTCGCGTTATGTATTTTGTCAGATACCTATGTGCCGGATCGAGACTTGGATTTGTCCGAACGGTTTCATTTCGATAAATCATAAAAGATTTCGGAAGCGGATAATTTCAAGTTCCAGTTTTGAAATTATAAATAAGGTCTTCTAAAAACAGCCTCAGCTTGTTTTTCGTGCAAAGTTTGGTATTTTGTGTTTCTTTCACACATTTTTTTTAAATTATTTATGTTAAATATACCTACCTAGACTAAATCCGTCCGGCACATCTCTAGTTAGATGGAGTATTTATTCAGATTTCGTATGTACGTCCTCTTTGTTCAAAGAAGCATTATATTTAATTACAATACAATAATTACTTCACTAAATAGGTATTAAGCGTTTTTATCAAATACTCTTCATTACGCCGGGTTTTGTTTTACGCTTAATGTATTGATTCTACGTTATACATTAACTAATGCGTTATAATTTATAAAGCCTACTTATACCGAAGTTACTTAAGTACATTTTGTTCGATTTCATAAAGTAAAAAATAAAATGGGATAAAGGTAGTTTATTATTACTTTGATTACTAACGACAACCTTAAATTTTTTATATTTTAATTATACGAAAATCGTAGTTATTGAAAAAGGTTACTAAATATTATTGCACATATCGACAGCCGACGAATTGATCTCGTAAGACGTCAATATAAAATAAAACAATTATAAATTTTGTTAAGCTCTTAATGAAAATAAAACCTTAGTTGATCGCACTATCTGTATAGAAATTAAAAAACAAACAGTCCTGATGTTAACTATGAATGTAATCCTTACAATGATAGAAGAGATATGATTTGACTCGCTGTGGTGTCTCTAAGTACCGCTTTAATCTAGTAGATTCGAAGTAGCGTTTAAAGTTGAAGATGAATAAAATTATAGCGAAATTCTAGTATAAGATAAAATGTACTTGTGAAACTCTTATACCTACAAAGGACTTTATCATGTGCTAATGATATCACGACATTAATTTAATATTAACTTTCATAACGCTACGGATATACATTACAAATAATATACGACAGAAAACAGTGGACAGAAACCTATTGAGAGATGATTTATCAAAATTAAGCGAAGACTTAGAATTCTCATACACATATTATTTCATTACTTTTATTAATTCTACCCTGACATTAATTTACGTATAATGGTGACTATCAACACTAATTTTTAAACGATCTAATTTTTTCTTCCGTCCAATAATAAACAAATAGTGTACGATTAAAAGCTTTGGGAGCGAATGGGTCTTGTTCGGTAGCGATGCGAATACTAAAAAAATTTAAATACATACAATGCTAAATTATTTTAATATATTTTGGCACAATATGGAATTGTAAGCGAATGTAATACGGAGATGTTTTCCTGTTGATGAAATGGCCCGTTTGCATCAAGACGATCAAATCTCTCGTTCGTTCGTATTACATTTAGCATTTTTATTGCAATCACTTCACGTTATTGCGATACTTGTGTTGGATTCGTAATATTCCTCAACGATCTTATTGTAGGGATTCGATCGTTTTCAGGAGCGAAAAAGGCATAGTAGTACATGTATTGTAATATCAGGTGGGGAAAATGGTGCGACCACCGATTCCACCGTCATACCACGAAGCTGGAGTAACTAGTTCCTTAGCAATACTTCATATAAAGTCGAACCTATTACAATATTATCTATGTATATTACACTTAAACTACGCAACACTAAGATTACATGTAAAATTTATTTTAGTCAAATTATTGTTTTTATATGTATCATCGTTACGTATATAATTTTTGAACATCAGATGACTCGGTATTTTTATAATGGACATCATGCCGTACCGTACGCATTTCGTTCCAATTTATCATAATAAAAATCACTTCACAAATCTATTTTTCGATTTCGGGCTCGAATTAATCAAAGAGATTTATCAAAAAATACCTCACAATATAATTAGAAGTTGTGAAGACAGCACGAGTACAAAACAACACTCACTAAGACAAATCTATTCGCAATTGTACTTCGATACGTATTTTGTTACAGACATACATACGTTTAACGCTCTTATGGAATTATTAATGTATGAAATAGTTATATTATAATATCTCCTCGATAATATTACGCTATCAAAATTAAAGATTTAAATCAAACAACAATGCAATGACTTAACTACGGAAGTGAATCACAATCTGGTCAAATAATAAACGTAAACCTTTTCGAAACCAACCGATAAAATGCAACAAATTTTACAATCATAAAAAAAAAATGTGACCTTAAAAACATAACCGGCCCGCTAATAGCGGACAAAATAATAAAATATACATCAAAATGTACATAATATAATATCTATCAATAAAAATATAACATAATGGATTAAAAGTAAGTGGTAGCAATAAATACTATGAGATTCACAGATTTAAAATCTTAACTAACAATACCGAAATTCACTCGGGCATCTATGTAAATCTTAGAGCGATACTAACGCTTTTGTAAAGTTTAGTAAAATATTATTGCAATACATGGTGTGGTTATGGCAACAAAATAAATGCTTAAAGCACATCACCAGCCCGTCCACCAGCGAACGACACGAGGCAAGTCCTTCGCACTAAAGGAACATTAATACAATAAAAGTCACAGAACGCCTCCACAACGAGGCATCACTTTTACTAAATCAGCCGCAAAACATAAAACTAGTGGATACGAGACGACTAACGCTGCCCGCGGTCCGTATGGACGTAACACTTCCATTCATGTATTCACACTATATGGTACAGTATCAGTCAGGGGTTCCTGCGCGGTGCAGGCGATTTACGTCGGCACCTTGTTCACTTTGAGGATGTCGCTGGAGCCCTTGTCGATGGGCATTTTCATGGGATCATGGTGATGGGTCACGTGATGGCCGTGGTGCTGGCCCTCGAGTTTGGCCTGCTTTTCTTGCTGCTGCTGTTTCATTCTATCCTGCTCCTCTCGCTCTCTGCGCGCTTGCTCGTTTATTTCTTTTACGGCGCGCAACTCTTTCTTTAACTTCATGCGACGATTTTGGAACCAGATCTTTATCTGTCGTTCTGTCAGGCAGAGTGCGTGCGCTATCTCTATCCTGCGCCGACGCGTCAGATAGTGATTAAAGTGGAACTCCTTCTCGAGTTCTAGTGTCTGGAATCTTGTGTATGTCTGTCTGCCCCTTCGTCGTGGACATCCATTTGGACCTGAAAAGAATAGGAAGTGCAAATTTAATCACATTAAAATTATATAAAGCACTATAAACTTTATGGTTAATGCTGATGCTGAAAAGAAATCACGCAAATGCAAATATGAATATGTAAAAGGATTTATTGCCTCTATATTTCATAGGACTCTATCACGTGGTTTGACTCGCTGCGCAAAGGCTTCGAGCAAGCCATTAAATTTCACTTTTATACCATCTTAGATTTTTATAGCTCATTAATATTTTATTGCAACTCTAAAGTTAATTTTAGAGTCATTCGCTACTGCGACCAGCCTTAAAGTAGATCACATACCAAATTTAATAGCCTTAGAACTGTTGGTAAAAAATCTGTTAACGATGTGACAGTTTAAAGATTTTTGTGAACAAGCGAGCCGTTGTTTGACCCTACACTATAAAAAATATAGGTACCACTTTTTCAAAAATGTAACGGAAAAGGGTTAAGAACAGTTAATGGTCCACGAACTAACAATAGATCGCTTTCTAAAGAGGAATCTTCACAAAAAGTTAGGGTTGAATAAAGAAGGGTTGCGCAACTTTCTAATACATTGTAAGGTGTATCTGTCTGTGTGGACCCTTCGTTTTCTTGGAACCTGTGAAAGTTTCAATCCTTTATTGGCATCGATAACCAACAGAGTATCAATATCGTACATTGTTACGTTTATATTAACAAATATTACCTTAAAATTATAATATAAAAAACGAATCACAATTTTTTCACCAAATTCGGTTATAATATGATCCATGAAATGTAGTAATACTTTCACTGAATAAAATCTTAAGATTTTACTGTGCTTTAAACGTTTCGTTTTATGTTTTTCATGTGTTAAGGTCAGATCTACATAGAGAGGTGAATGGCGGCCCCAGATTGGGTCTCCAACAGGTTTTGAGTCAGCCAATAAATAAGACGAGATAAATGGGCTCCCAACGTGTATAAAGTTGATAGTGAACCAACCGAGTGGCTTGGAATGTCCGACCGCATACACAGAACTTTAAGCAATTGCACCACTACAAAAGATTTGCCGTATAGCTAATGAATTAATACATTTAAATAAACCAATTGCGTAACAAAATTGGATATTTTGGGCGTATGAATAAATCATTGAAAATTCACAAAAAGTTATTTTGTCATGAGTCCGAAATAACCATTGTGAATATTAAAATGTAACAAAATGCCTGTTATCCCCGAAGAGGTAGGCAGGGGAGTGTAGTACACTCGCACGTTTCACCAATATGTGCATATTATTTGGTATTTAATTTTCTCTTACCCCAATTTACATATCTTGCGATAAGACAAGATTTATTCAACCGGGTTAAATTTTAGGCAAGTATGTATGACTAATAAATTCATTGAGGTGAAACATGTATTCGATGATATTAAATATGCATGCGTATTATTCATTGTGATATGCAATAACAAATTTGATTATAATCAAGATAACATCGAGGGAGTATTTTTCTTGTAGTTTAAGTTTTAAAAGTTAAGAAATTTTGTAATAGGTATATTATAATGAAACTTATTGTGCCATCAGAAAATTGACGTTTTCTTTTCGTTTGCAGCATTCGAAGTATTACATTTTTTTAAATGTTTTATCAAAATGGATATTTAATACGAAGGGCTAATATGGTATTGTTAACTATCAATATGTAGCCTGTGTGCTTTTAATTGTAATACACAAAATTACCTACATAAGATTACAATAAAAAATGCAATTGATATAAAAAGAATTTGACAAAATCTGATTAAAAGATCTGAATAAATGTTACTGTTATTTAAATTTAATTGAAACATATTCAAGTTGGTAGCTCGTACATTTTGTTACTCTAATTTATTACTGACAAAGTGGCTAACTTAATTTAATTGCATACATTTAACTCGAGAACAAAGAATGTTTTTCAGCAACAACATCCTGTTATCTAATTAAAAACGTTACTTACTGATCGAGTTACTGATAACTACATAAATATTGTTATGAAATCATAACAATATTTAAAAAAAAAGTAACAACAC
>DWFY01000252.1:0-11003 GCA_018246875.1 Creonpyge creon creon | reverse complement strand
TCTGCCTGTCCACAGCCTTACTGATTCAGTTTTATCTTGTTCTGAAGCTAACACACCAGAGCCATCCTCCATCATCCCCTCTCTGAGATTTGAGAGCATCTGTTGAAGTAAATTTTGCACATAAAACATGTGAAGTTTTTGCTGCATCAATTAACAACGTGTACGTATTGACCTTCTAATATTGATGACTAGCCTTTCCGACCAACGTTCAGTAGTCATGATAGCTGAGCCAAAGATTGTGGATTAAATTCCCATCTAAGATAAATATTTGTGTGGTGTCTGTTATATTTATTCTTTCTTGTATGCATATGTAATATCACGCCTGTAATTCCAGAAGAGGTAAGCAGAGGAGTGTAGTACACTCCCATGTTTCACCGTTATACTATTTTGATATTGTATGCATTTGGAAATTATTATATACATACATATTTAT
The DNA here is from genome assembly GCA_018246875.1 of Creonpyge creon creon. NCBI lineage: Eukaryota > Metazoa > Arthropoda > Insecta > Lepidoptera > Hesperiidae > Creonpyge > Creonpyge creon. The sequence continues at coordinate 10,570 of DWFY01000252.1, read as the reverse complement.
CAATTTCTCGTTAGGATCTAGTTCTGCCTACTTTGGGACTGTTGATTATCTGACCGTATTTAGATAGTATTTATTATAGTAGAGAGTAATAACTGAAATCGGTCATAGATAATCTACAAAATCATTTGAAACACCCTAAAAATACAAAAAACAATATAACAGTGATTTCGCAATAAGCCCTGTTCCACGTTCTTGTTACCTCAATTAACGTGATAAACTATGACCTTCATAAGGAGCGGCGACTTCAGTGCGCCGTGGGATTTGAAATGGATTGACGATGGCCTACTAATGAAAAAACATGTTATTTCACTACCACTAGGAACTATATTTGTTTCTGGGTATATCTGCCCACCATATACCAGACTGTCCCGGAATGTACAAAACAAAATTTGAAATTATAATCATAAAATAATTTCACACAATTCAATAACCTGTAATACAATTATTTAATGATTAATAATAAAATAACAGTATTCTTTTTTAATTTGATAGTGGTAGTGAGAAATTGGTCTTAACGCCATCTAGTGTCAAGTAGTACTAATCATTAAATTATAACATGTTGTACCTTATTTATGACAGCCAACATGGTGTACAATCTGTCCATGGCTTCTTCGGCTTTCCCGACGTGTCCTGGCAGCTCAGCTATTAACAGTCGGAAAGAGAACGGCGCCATGGAGCCGGTTCGATCCCCATATGTCTCCGGGTAAAACTGAAAAAAGTAACGCATTTCACAAATATTATTTTAATTGGCAGTATGGCATTTATAATCAAGCCTGAAGCGCATTCAACCAGACACTTTGCACTTTAATGCAACTTGCGTTGTGAATAGATAAATTTAATGAACACTAAAAAACGGAAGAAGCACGGAAGGTCTATAAGGATAGATATATTTGGCACTCCGTGCACTCTGTCTACCCTGTAAGGGACCTGGCGTGACCTACATATGTACATATGTACTAAAAAACGCCTCAAAAAGCCAACACAGATTTATTGCTTTTTATAAAAATTTCCTTTATCATCCTCATTTATACATTTTTTATTGATTTACATTGCAAACCTATTAAAATTATATAATTAAATAAATAAATTATGTACAATAATACAAACTGTACAAAGTTGTAATATGCTTTTCTGACTAAAAATATTTATAGTAGTTTTTCAAATCACATTCTGATTTTTTGTCTGTTAAAGGAGCCACGCAAGGAGCACTATTGTCTAATTCTCTTCAAACAACAGAACATACTTAACGTTACCTGGTAAAACATGTCCGGTTTGGACAAATCGCCGAAAGGCTCCGCTTCCTTCAATAGGGGCTCGTGCAGTTTGAGGCGCACCATGACCGCTAACCGCGTCAGCCAATTCTGCAGGGAACGCGGCGTGTGCTTGGTCGGCCGGTGCATGCGGCCTGGACCTGCGCCGCGAATACATTATAAATACTTACATACATGTATATATCATGCGTCACGCAAGAACTACACGCCTTACAAAATGTCTCAAGTTTGATTCCGCGATAAATGATGTATTATACATCTAGTACATTCATTATTCAATTTTCTACATTTATTTTATATTTCGATTGCACTTCCAATATTATATTTCACATACCTAAATAACATTCAAATTATATTTGTTATTATTTAGACAATATCAATTTTATGACAGATTCATAAATATAATATTTATACAAGCACATATCGTGTCAAATAATTTTACAACTACCCACATTCGACATGACTATTATAGTTGCGATATTTCTCAATAGATGACACTAGTTTATGACTCTGCATCACGGTGTTAAGATTTTTTAAAAGAACTATAAGACCCACTCGAGACGCGATGTCTGTTACGGTTACATTGACTATAATATTGTTTTGTCTTGGACGGGCTACGATCAGTCGACGGGTTGTAGCCCACAGAATCAGCGGTGCACTGCACCTTGTCCTGCGGCAGTGAGGTTGGCGGCGGCGAGGTTGGCTGCGGCGCGGAAACAGCCGGCGCGCAGTAGCTCGCGCGTGCCCGGCTCGTCGCGCGCCACGTGCTCCGCGCGCACCACGCCGCGGCTCCCGGCCGAGCTCACGCCCAGGTGCTGCACGGCCACCGCGTGCAAGTGGTCTGGCTACAAACATGAATCCTCAGTTCAATAACCACTAACGTATTACAAAATCAAACATTTGTATTGAAAAAATAATAATGAATATTTTTGGTAATAATGGAGCCAAAGAAATCAAAGCGCATTCAATGACCACGCTAGAGACAGCAAAAATAAGAATATTTGAGTATTCATTTAACAAGATGATTGATTATTATGTTATATTTTCTACGATTTTGTTAATTGTTTAAAGCATGTCTTATATAATTACGTTAAAATTATTTACTTCTTATATAAAAAAAATGAATACAGATCTGATAACAACACAATCAGTTCAAATTATAAACTGAATCTGATGGAAATTTAAAGATAAATAAATTGAAACTTGAGAACCTACTTATATTCATTTTAACTATGATAAAAAAAATAATGATATGATAAAAAATGATAAAAAAAAACAATACAATATCGCTTTTTTAAGAGCGATACCTGATATCTTTCTAACACAACATTGGGAACTACCTGTGCACCATCTATTAAGGTATATCAATTATAATAAAATATTATTTGAATATCAATTTACATTTTCTAAGCACCGCGGTTTTATGTTTCCTACGAAAGCACCAGAAAGGACCGTAAAAAGGCAAGCGAACCCTTTCAGTATCTCTTATCATTCGCGGTGAATGAAAAGAATGGTATTTCGATACCGTATCACGGCTACAGCCACTCGATGATGGCAATAACCGCGGAAAATCTCCTTTGTGTTGCTGAAAAGGGGAAAATAGTACCCGCAGATTACCTTCGAGCCCCTCGACTTGCCTGATGAAAGGGTTATTTGCATCCTGCTCGAGGAAACTTTTGCTGTAACAGAGTTTGTCCACTACCTTAGTCCTTTTTTATGTAAAACGTATGATTGAGATACTTTTTATCTGCGTTTTTAATTATGATCCACGACCAATGCTGTGGTAGTTTAATGAAGATGGAATGTTATTACGATCTGAAAGTGATTTTCTACTGTGAAGGCAATTTTGAACATTTTAAATATGATGTTGTATGATATTAAAAAATATTTTTTAATGTTTCATTAAAAACTAAAAAATTCTTCATGGCATATTAAGTTAATATTTTAAAAATGTTACGAAATTGCGTAATGGAATAGATAAATACGGCTACAGTATATGTAGGAGTAACTTGCAAATATACACGTAGTCTAGCTACATAACAAGGTATCTGAAAATAAATATATAATATAAAATCATGCCTATATTTCTCAAGGGTAGACAGAGGAGTATAGTACGCCCCCTCGCTTTACCGATTATGTTACAGTTAAGTCCCATGGTATAGGGGGTGAGCCTATTGCCATGCACCGGGCACAAATCCAGACTCCGAGCTACAACTGGGAATTTCAAGTTAGAAAAACCCAATAATACTTTGCCCGACCTGGGATTTGAATCCAGGATCTCTTGATCTGCATTCGCGCTCGCAACCACACGACAAACGCGACAGTCTTACTAGTTTCATAGTACACAATATAATAGGTAGTCTGTATAAAACACGCCCCTTAACTCTCGAATATTGAAAATATAACACACACATTTATATATGACATGCTTACGATATTCATTTTTGATTATGACCACTCTTTCTACGTACATACATGTACATTCTTAAATACTAATACTCACTCTCACCATCACCCAGGGTTGACTGTCAGAGAATGCCACTAGGCATCAAGTACGCCCTTGTACCCCTTAGTTTGAGGTGTTGCATAAAATAAATAAATAAAAATAAAATAATTTTCTCAAGGGCTAATATCTCACAATCCTTCTTTGCTACCTAATCTGAAAATTTACTACACGTACCAAGATACCAGGTCCTTACCAAGTGGTCATCGTATCACCACTCGAACATAAAACAAGCCGCCCTCTCCCCATCGAGGGTCTATTCAGTCCCCGAATGCCTACAGCTTAGCGCTTAAAACTGTTCCGTTAGGTTCCGTAAGTACTAAGTAAAAGTCATCTGTTTTCGTCCTCTGTTGAGCATTCTTTTCCTATAACATTCGATATTAAATTTAAACAACGTAAAGTTTAATTTTAAAGTTAAATATGAAAACGCGATTTTGTTTAGAGTATTAAAAAACCAACAGCCTGCAAGTAGTACGTAAACCCGCGCTTGACTAGCGTGGCATACTAAGCCCTTAACCCTTCTTATTCTAAGAGCAGACTCGTGTCAACAGTGGACCAATGAAAGGGTCGGTGATAATTATTTAAATAAATCGTAATTTTGGTATACCTACGTCATTAAAGTACAATTGTAAGGATGTGCAAAAGAAATATATAAATTCAAACAAAACTTGTTCTTTTAGACATATCTGATTGAAACACAAACCTACACATTTCGATCAATTTAAAAAGATAATAAAAAACGTATGGACAATGTGAAATTTCCGAACGGAATCCTAAAAAGAAAAGTGCCCGCTCTGAACCCTACTCAGATATCTACGCATACTCATTGCCTTATTTATAGTCAACTTCCAATTTAGGGGTCTGTAAGGGGGATCCCACAATTAAGGCCCATTGTCTGCGCACCAGATGCGGAGGGTCTAGCTTTGTGTCTATCAATTGCTCGTCGTTGGAATGGCTACAATTTTACAGATGATGAATATACAATACACTATGCGGAATGAGTATAAGCAGTTCTTTTGTTTATACAACTTGAAGTTTTTAATTGACAATAAGATAAGAAAGAATTGACTGGCCCGTTGGTCCAATGATTAGTGGACCTGAGTGCTGAACCGAGGGTCGTGTGTTCGATTTCCACCCAAGATAAATATCTAACTGACGTAACAGGCTCTCTTGATACTTGCTTGGTAATCAGATGGCCCAAAACATTTTGAATGGTTTAAAGTACTTATAAGAACATTTTATGAACTGCAAACAAATATAAATGAAGGACCGGAAATTTAAAATCAAATAATATTTTTGGTTTCTAGAAGAGAATATGAACTAAATCCAATGCTTCCGTCAAACAATAAAAAAACTGAAGTCATTGTGGTGAGAATATTAAAATGACCAGTAGTATTCATTTACATTGAAACATTTTGCACGAGAATCTGGCACGCCAGGCCCCCTTCGCGGTAGGCAGGGAACACATAGGGTATAAGAAGAGTAAAGTTTACCAGAAAGCCAAAAAAAGTTTTGGCACTTCAATGGGAGCTGTCGTAAAATATACATATGTATGTATAAGCCACAAAGTGGGAATGTAAATGCAAAAATTAACTACATGTAACGCTTAAGGTACTATTTGGACAGCTAAACTAAATTTGGATTTAGTTTGTGACAGTGAGTAACAATTTTATTACAATTACTTAAAAAATCCAGATTAAAACTCGTCAATTTAAACAAAATCTTTGTTTTGAAGATGTACATACAGACTTGCCTGTCTGCTTGCTGCTTGCCCGCTTTCCCGTTTACTCGCTTACAAGTTGACCCAGGCCCGCTGGCTCATTTACCAGCTTGCCTGTTCGTTAGCTTACTAATACTCCAATAAATAATCATACAATAATTAATATTACAAGGTAACACCTTATAAGAGGTACATTACACAATAACATCACATTACTTTGTATTGATGTTCAATAGCTTAAGGATTTTGGACGATAGATATAGTGTGTTAATGATTGTTACCAATAGTAACGATTGCGTAGAAATTTAACGTCATTTTTAATTCCATTCTTTATTGCCTTGTATTATACGGATATGAACGTTAACCCTCTGTCTTCCTAATACATTGCCGTCCATTTTTCGAGACGACGGAGTCCAAGAGGCCCTAACGTTCGTAAATCCTTATAAAATACGATTCTCCGCAAACGCGTACTTATTTACTTCGTATATACGGTTATTTATCGTGTACGATTAATAAGGAAATCCGTATAAGGAAAAATTTCTGGCCATTTTTATCTTTGATTCATGTTCGGATGCGATTTTTTTTCTCCGCAATTTGATTAAAATTTATTGCTTGAGTGTATATTTAAGGCGAAGCTTTTAATTGTCCTTAAAAGAATTGTCTGACACAAATTAAACATTTCGCGAACCGAAATTAGTGTTCCGAAATAAAAATGAAATAAGCCAAATGTGTCAGGTACTGAAATTAATTAGATTATTCGCCTAAGTGTTCTAGTCGCTTTTGAATTTCAAATAACGGACGGGAAAAAAAATAAAACGAAAGGCACGTTGGTAGCCTCAGGGGGAATCTGCTATGAAACATAAATTTATGTACGTGTAGGTATTTGACATCAAGAAATACAGCTCGTTTTGTATCCACAAATAAAAATGTATGTAATGTAATAACGTTCACATGGTCTGGGATGAATAGTCGAATTATATACTTAAATATTTTAATTGTTATAAATGCAAACATTTTATTATAATGCTGTAAAATTAAAATGCCTACGAGATTGAAAATAGTTATAGTGCCATCTAGTATGTTAAAGAAGAAGGACATACTTTATCATTTTAGTCGTCTATACTGAATCCTGTAGGAAATTTATATTTTCCGTAACAAAAAGTAGCCTATATCACTGTCATGTATATGATATATATATTAATAAAATTTCATACAAATTCACGCTAAAATTTTTTCGTGATTGATTAACAAACATTCAAATAAGTAAACAGGTAAACAAACCTTATATTTATAATGTTAGTAATATATTCTAAAAGCAATAAGTGGGCAGACACCCTTATATTAAGTGACTGCTGTCGGATATACGTTGCTACCCCTGAGGACTAAGATCTAATGCCTCATTTATCAGTGCCCGTCTACCACACATGGAAGACGAGAACACTGCAGTGCAGATAATACAACATATATACTATACGAGTACATAATACAGCAATATATAGCTAAAATAGCTAGAACAGTGACAGTACTGAATTTTTAGATACAGCGCAAACGATTTTCGAAAGCAATCTTCGAAACAGTTTCAATACAATGAATCTTTATAAACCGCTCTGTTGTTCTATACGGTGCGCACAACGCCATGACATGTTGCTATAAATCTGTGCATCCAACTCGTTTTCCAAGTTATACCGAGTTGTACAAACTTCGCGTTATTTACGACAGCACACAAACCGTTTGAGATATACGCAGCTCAATGTACCGTAGGTCTTACGCTTTCCGAATGCATCCAATAGGTATAACATTATTAGGATAGAGGATTTGCTATTTGAGTTTTACAAAGAGTTATTCATAAAGGTGTCTTACATTATTGTTTATAGCATTAATATATGATACACATCGCATTATAATTAATAATACTTTCTAATCGCTTGAAGTGTATTTATTAAAATGTGATGTATTAATTTTAATAATATATTCCAATATACATTTTGTTCATATGTTTTCAAAATTATTACTTGATATACACGAGTCGCATCGCACTGCATTGCACAAACTGCATTTTTCGCAATGCCGAGCGTTGACGTACGTTAGCGTGACGTCACAGTTTGATTCCAATGGAGGGGTTTTAGCAATAAATATTACTATAAAGTCCACGACATAATAGCATGCAATTTATGAAGAGAAGATGTTAGCTGTAAAATACTGAAGAAACGCCAAGTTTTGACAGTGCTTGGATGATCAATCGCAGCCAATACTTTAGAAAATAGTGAAATGCTGGTTCATATTCATTTACGAGAGTTTCCGCTCTTTCATATTCATAATCATCAACTCTTCTATCCTCCCACTGTTGGACAAGAGACTCGTGCCAGAGTAAGGAAGGTTACCAAGTTAATACTCGAGTTAATGATAATTCATTTAATAACCGTTAATAAATAGGGTGTACAGACAAGTAGGTTATAATCAGCTTGCTTATGAAAATGCCGGGATAAACAAATAGGTTAGTGGATATAAAAGTATTAGAAATGATAGCCGGTTTTTCTCAGAAATCAGGGTAAATAATACCTACACATGATTACGAAAAGAAAGCGGTCGCAGCTACGTGTCCGGTTTATCGTGACGAGGGTACCTTATTTACATTCGAATGGGAGAAAATTTGTAGAGCATTGAACTTTAAGTATTTTCACATCTTTATTCTGATTTGCTTTAATATTACACAATGCGTCGCTATCTACGTAGTCAGTATTCATGATTAAATGATGTACCGGGTTAAGTCACGGATATTGTTTCGGAGAGTCCGACAAGTTTCGAGCCTATCCTAAGTCTTTCTTATTGGGCCCCGTCTATTACTCCGATGACAGTGATCGTAGTGGGGGCGGCTATTATCAACCCCTATAAAACATACGTCAGTTAAGTTAGTACATAGATAATTTAATTACATTACATAATTTAACTCTATTGAATAAGCTGTGTAGCTGATAGGGGAGTCCAACGTCTCCGAAATCGGCATGCGTGTATGAAGAGAGGGATGAATGTAAAAGAAGCCAATCAGGTCCGTATGGATAAAGATATTTGGCACTTTGTGCCCTCTACCTATCCCTTTACCACCTGGCGTGATGATATAATAACAATAATAAAGTCTAGATAAAACTATATAAATCGCCATAGTACAGAGTTGCCCTAAAACGTTGAAGTATCCATTTGGTTCAATCTCGTTTGGTTCAATTTAAGTTAGTAGTTCTCGTATGCAATTGACAATAACGTGACAAAAGATTATCACTAGAAATGCTGCCGAGGCAGCTGTACGTAAACGGTACATCTGTACAGGATCGGAAGCTCGCTAAAAGCTTGAAAGTGGCTTTAAGTTTAAATGTGCCTTAAGTACTCGTACATTGTCGTATCACAGTATATATTATTGATTTATTTGTTTACATTATTATGTAGGTATAGCCGCAGTGTCAGTGTGTTAAACGTTCATAGTTGGACTCTTAAACGTTTCGTGAGTAACTGTACAAAAAATAGATAATGTACCGGCTTAACTCTCGTATGTTGTTTCAGGATAGCCCGACTAGTTTCGGACTTATCCGAGGTCCTTCTTCATGAGCTCCCGCCGATCGCAGCGAGATCGCGGCGCAGACTATAGATGTTAAAAATTGATTTAAATACAATGTTAATTCAACGAAATTTAATTAACAATCAGTACATAGTATAATCAATATCAATGTAGATTTCGGGTGGACACCAGTATCAATTTATTAAAGCGAACACAATCAATATCAACATGGCACATCGTTATCATCAGCCCGTTCTCGCCCGCTGCTGGACAATCTTCTCCAATATCACGCCACTGAGCTCGATCTTCAGCTCTTCTTGACCAACCACTGCCAACCATTTTGTTTATATATCCTCACTGAACTTAGCTGGAGGATGTCCTACGTTACCTTTGCCCAGGAGCGGTCTCCAATCCAGAACATGTTATAACAAGAAGGCTCGATAAATATCTTGACAAGTAAATAGACATTAGTACAATAAATAATAATTGATTTTATCTTCACGCCTGTATTCCCGGATGGGATAGGCTGAGACGTGTAGTACACTCCGACAAGCTACCTGTTAAATTTAACGTTCCATCATGGAATAGGATGTGAGCCTCTTGCCATATACTGGGTACAAACTCCAAGCTACCACTGGGTATTTTAGTGAGAAAAACCCAATAATACCCGACCCAGGAATCGAAACCAGGACCGAGACTAAACAACGAATTAACAATGCTGTTATTAATACGAAAAAGTATATTTTTCGCCAATCTCGTATTAATTTAATATACCATTTTGTAAATCGTACGTCTATTTAATTGGATTATTACCTATCATATAACTATGTATTATTTTCGATTGTTTCATCAGGCTTTGAGCGGCGTAGTTTTCCTTTTATCCCAATGTCAACCTAATGTTTAAACATCAGTGAAAATTGCCGGCAAGTACACATTGCTACGTAAATAAACACAAACCCTAAAACACTTGCGGTGACCTTTAATGTGACCCTTTCCGCTGCCCTTCTGGACTCACTCAGGTATTCCCTCTAACGGCACGTAGGTACATCGTAACGAATGTGGGTTTTAATGATAAAGATTAATACATTTTTAAAAGCCGGTACAATACATAAATACATGTTCACCGTTACAGTATGTCGGTGGTTTAGTTGGTTTGTCTTTTTCTACATAACGACATATTATACGTCTGTATTTCCTCAACGTAGTGGGCAGAGGAGTGTACTAGTATTCCCAGTGTTTTTCTAACATATACTATATAGTATGTGTGTGCAAGCGAAGGAATGATTATTGTAATAGGATCGGAGGGTCTTAGATTTAAAAACGTAACATTATACCTGTAATCGAGGATTTGAACCCAAGACCTCTCGATCGGCAGTTGCGCTCGCAACCACTCAACTAACGAGGCAGTCAAGTCAGTCTTAGATTTAATATTACGAATTATTACAAATCAAACAATTTTTTACAATTCTGACTTGGGTTAATGAAACTGAGCGACTAAATATGTAAAATGGAAGAGTTAGGAAGCTAAA
>DWFY01000251.1:0-11005 GCA_018246875.1 Creonpyge creon creon | reverse complement strand
CTAAACAGTTTATATTTTAAAAAGTCTATAAGTTGTTTGAAATTAGATAGCGCTACTGATTTTATATTCAAGTTAGGAATGCGCGAAATTTATTTCACGAAAACGTAAAACTTAAATATTTAAACCCCCACGCCACAATGAAATTCGTCTCGCATTTGACGCTGATTTTTCAGTTCATTAAAAAAAGGTGACAGCGACACAAACTGAGACGTTAATGGCTGTAGAGAGCCCGCGTCGGAGCATCCATAAACAATTTAGAGATAGGATTTTTCGAGTACATTTATCCAACAAACAATTTCAAAAGTTTTGAATATGACGAAAAGCTCTCCCAGGTCTCATCGTGATAAATAGTCATGATCATATTTGGGATCCTACTAGTAGACAAGTCGAGAATTAGTCGCCAAAGAATCGTCTCTACCATTTTCAAGTTCCATTGTCATACTGCGAATACATATTTCATGCTATAAGTATATATATACATTTTTGTACACGGGTTGACGAGGGAGTCTCCGAAACCGCTTTGCGTGTAGGAAGAGAGTGATCAAAATAGAAGTACGTCAGGTGTGTAAGGACAGATATTTGGCACTCGGTGCTGACTGCGTACCTCGTAAGGGCCCTAGTGTGAAGATATAATAATGACAATCATAACATTTCGTGTTCCCTCGTTTAAGACAGTTCACGTCTTCAAGACATAAGCGTATCTTACAGAAATATTTGCTATCTTTGACTAATCAGTGGCTCAGTAAAGCTCCTGTCGCATCGAGGTTGAACGACCGAGAGATAAATCGGGATATACCGAGAAATCTCAATACAAATGCGAAAAGTTGCTCTGTTTTAGACGCCCAGGGCGAAATAGATCCAGATACGAGGCCAATAAGAAGTACAAATGTAACTTAAAATTTAGCCAAAACAGGGACGTCAATTGAATTTTAGCGCACTCAGTATCTTTGCCAATCCTTACTTGGCCAGCTTGGCAGAATATGGACTTTACCGTTCTCATGCTGACAAAAGATCCGCGTCCATCGGTGGAACGATAAAAGAATTGTTGTCGATGATGATGACACGTAGTATCAGGTTTAATACAATTTATATTGTTTTTAACGTGCATGAGTTTTCATTAGTCTTATAGATATCATTTAAAAACATGGCAAAGTTATTAAATTTCTGTGGCAAGTTTAACCGCAGTGGAATAATATTTTTTTGTAAATATCCAACGTATGCCTTGTCGTTAAAATAAAAGTGGCAATCTCATACACAAATCCAAAAAGATCAGTTTCTCTTATCTAAATTGAAATCATAATCAGTTTTAAAATTGCAGTAGCGAAAGTGAAATTGATAAGCACAAAATTCTACTGTGTATTTTGTTTTCTTTGCTAGAGAAGAGATAATTTTAAATAGCGAACCATGATTTAACAACCATACCTAAACAAAATATAACATTTTCGTTATGATTTAAATAAGTTACAAACACGGGATTTCAGCCTTTGAAAGAATCAATTTTAACTGCACTTCGACATGTTGTACCAAAAATCATTAAAGACCTAAGGTACTATACGAACTTTCTAAATACGAAATTGTCCTCTACTGAATTCAATGAAAAAGAAAATTCGTAACGTAACATCACGCCTATAATCCCCGAAGAGGTAGGCAGAGGATTGTAGTACACTCCCACGTTTCACCAGTTACGTTTACGTTCCAACATGGAATAGGTGGTGAGTCTATTGCCATACACCGGGCACTAATCCAGAATCTGAGCTACTACTAGAAATTCTAATTTTTAGAAAAATCCAATAGTGCTCGACCCGGGGTTAGAACCCAGGACCTCTCGATCGGCAGTCGCGCTTGTAACCAACACGACCAACGGGGCAGTCATTTGTCATATAACGTTCTAAAATATGTTATAATGATTATGCATTAACGCATTGGAAAATTTAAATTCAGCTTCCCATTCATATTAAATGCGTCCAAAAAAAGTATTATAATAAGAATTCGGATAGCTTATCGACACTAGAAATAAGGTATGAGTCATAAACTTGACGGCTTTGGCCTTGATTTTGCAATGAAATGAAATATAAACCACTATTTTGACAGTAATAAAGATCATTGTGAATCAAACGTTGTACAGGCAAATTGAAAAGATTTCTGTTTCTATGTAGTTCAAATGACATAGTTTCACAATTCAGAGCTATGTGAAGATGCATCGAAGCGCTAAATCGGTCAGATACAACGGTTCAATAAACACACATAGCCTACTTATAGGATGTGAACCAAATAGCACGTTACTGGCGAACGAGCAAGAATGTCACATGACCGTCCCATGGAGAGCTGTATAAATTAATATAAATTTTAAATTTTAACAAGTTGCTCTCTCAGTGTTTCAAACAGAAGAGGCAAAAAGATAATAATACCTTGGGACATCACATATTGCCATCTGATCCCAAAATAGGCTCGAAGAGAGGCTGTGTTATTCTAACCAAACGGCTGATAAACTTCGCAAGTCTCGTTAATACATACGTATAGAAATTCTTTATACTTCTATAGATATATTCGATTTCATTTTAAATCTACTTTGACTTATCTGATAATAGATAAAAATTTCGTGTTAATGTTACTCCAGTGGTGGAAATTCATGATAAAAAATATATTAACAGATCTTTACAAAGTTTTATATATGGAAAAAGGAATCTTACTGGCTGTTTAGTACCATTACTTAAATTGAATGACCTATTTTCAATATTCCATATCAAAGTGTTAAAACGAAAATCTAAACTACAAACATCGAAAATATCCGACAAAATAACGAAGTAACAAAACTAGAAATATATCTGGATCTGGAACACGGAACTATAATTCAAGTGAATTCAAATAAGGATTAAAAATAGAAATCTAGATTCCGCGCTCTCGAAAACGTACATCAAAGCAGAAAATCAAATAGGACTGGAAATATAGCTTCATCCTTATACAACGCTCATGGCAACCGGTTAGAAAAGTTTCTAGGACCTATATTAAGCGTTTAAAATAAAAATACTAAGAAATTTACTAAAACTTTACGCATTTTACATAGGTATTGAAAGGTTTTAAAAACTAAGGTTAAATTTAAAGTAAGTATTACGTTTTCACCTAAAAACTCGGTAACCAATCATGTTGAAGTTTAATATGAAAGAAACACGGTATTCTTAGTTACACGTGTTAATCAACCCCTTACAGAGTGATATGAACAAAGACGCGAATCATTTAGGTTTCCGTGCGAAAACTCGTATGTGGCATGCGTGACAGACTATGGCTTTAACTCTTCGTTCTGAACGGACCTGTGTCAGGCAGTGGTACGATGAAAGGGTTAATGATGATGATGCTAAAAAAGTTAAGAATAGCATTGAGTAAGCACCTATGTGTTATAGTAAGCTATAGTAAGCACCTATGTTAAAGCCTTTTGTACTATTACGTCTCACAAATGAAAGCGTAGGGTTAGCATTATACATTTATCACTTCAAGTAATTTCTTGGGCAAGAAAGTGTCCAGTTCATCAGGTCATTTCGGTGTACCGCAACACCCGCTTCGCTAGTTGCGGAAAATTTTGTGGTCAGTAACTCAAGGCTATATAAGTTTTGCAAGCTAGTTACCTCAATGAAAAATTCTATTTTGGACCTACTTAAAAAAAAATTAGTAATCAGGTCATTCCAAAAATATCCATGAATTAAATCCTTTAATGCGAATAATGATCGAGCTTTGACACTTATCATACCTTATTAAATCATTGGGCAGGTAAAGATAAACCAATCAAAACTGATTAAACTGATAGATATGGTTCTTCGAAAGAAATGAGCAGCCTTAAAATCACAGTCCATTACTCTAGACAAGTGAAGCTTGGCAGACTTCACATTCGTCAAAGCAAGTGACATTTAATCAGTAAAAGTGATGTGGTAAAGTCAGATGTGGAATGAGAGAAAATGAAGGACAAGAACTCAAATCCCTAGACCCAATCTGAATTAAGAAGGAGACAGAATTCTAAGCCACCAGAATATCAATACTCTTTAAAAGTTCACATCTTTATTATTTCACCGAAATTAATATTCATCAAAGTTGTACTGGATATCTAGTGCACTAACACTAACTAATTACATAGGACACTATAAACTAAATTTCATGATCTTTAACCTCATATGTATGGTGGAATTAATTTCCCCGCACATCCAATTACATACTCTTTGCACATAACCCGAAGATGAATTAAGCTCATATTCTCCAGCGATTCAATTTGCATGAACCAAATAACCAACGGCGTGTAAAATGGGCTTTTCAAGGCTAAGGTTTTTCCTATTTTCGGAAAGACATCTCGCTATAACCTTGGCTTCAAGATCCTAAACACTTTATAATAGTACCTTTTATTTTCAATTTTATTTGTTATATTAAGAAGAGTTACTTTTAATTTATCGTCATGAGCCTTACTATCGTTCCCCTATTCTACACGTGTTTCTCCTCAGAATGAGAAGGGCTAAGGACGGCCTTAGCTCGGCAGAACACGGACTCTGACGAGCTACCCCAATGCGAATTGGCACACTAAAAACTTATAGAACACTAACTTTTAATTGCCCTGAGAAAGAAAAGTTTGACTTTTGAATTGGACGTAATATCACGCCTGCAATCCTCGAAGAGGTAGGCAGAGACAGAGTTTGCGTGATACACTCGCACTTTTCACTAATTAAGTTTAAGTCCCATTATGGAACAGGTGGTCAGTCTATTGCCATTCACCGGGCACAAATCCATACCCCGAACCACTACTAGAAAATCTAAGTTAGAAACATCCAATAGTACCCGATACGGGATTCGAACCCAGGACCTCTCGATCGGCTAAAGAGCTTGCAACCAACACAACCAACCTGACAATCAATCAACTATCGGGTTGGACAGACGAAGAAACAACGCCATAAAGGATCGGTCAAAAAATGAATGAATATATTGCATATTGTACCATTAATGTTTCGTGTCTATACAAGTACATATCTTAAATATATACCGGCTTAACTCACCTATGTCTTTTCGAAATAGCACAAGTATTTCCGGACCTAATCCGAGATCACTCTTCATAAGCTCCCGTCGACAGCAGTGAACTCACAGGGAAGGTCGCCGGTAAGTTAAACCAGTACATAATTTAATCACGTATATACCATATTGCGTATTAATGTTTCGGGTATAAACCTTTCTCAGTTCCATCACTCTAGACCATCAATCACTCCGTTGTGGTCTACTGCCAACTACTATAAAAATGAAAGCTGTGACTGTTCAGTATGTTACCCACGAAGTGTCCTACGAAGCGAGCGAAAGAACACACACGAAAGAACGTTTTCTTGTTTAATTACTCGCTGATTATGTGCTGATATCATTCTATCAAAAGAATTTCGGGTAGAAGTTATTTGTGGCCGGAATCAGGTCAGGTATACGTATCTGTGTCCAAAATTAAGTCCGTGCTTATAGCTTACATCATAAAAAATGCTATATACATAAATTAATCCATCCACCCACCTATCCAACCATCCATCCTATTCATCCATCAGCCTTTGGTAGTCCACTGCTCAACATAGACTATCCCTAATCGGCGCCACTCCACCCAATCCAGGACCTTTTGAGCTATATATAAATATATTTGTTTGCCCTATATTAAATAAGACTTCTCTTCCAGACGAAATTTGGCCAGCTGATGATAAGTATAACAAAAGATCCCTTAACTGCCGGAAGGCCACTCGATAAATAAGCGTTCCATATGCAAGTAGGCTCTGTGCCCGTCACTGGGACAGTGTAGGAAATTTCGCCTCTACTCATGAATAAAAGACCGAGTTGATTACTTAAAAGATATTAGACGTTGTCGAGCTCTGGGTCATGAATAATGGCCGATTGATGCGACGCGCGGCTGCGGCTTGCGGCTAAAGCGTACAGTTGAAAGAATGATATGTGATGGCGATTTCAATGAAGCGTTATGGCATTCGCAATGAGTTATTATGGATTTAAAACATTGCACGACACACTAGGTGCGTTAAAGAGTAGGCAGAGAATACCAATATTAGAAGTATGAATACGGATAAAATTAAAAGACGGACATCAAGTCTGTAAGGATAGAGATATGTGGCACTCAGTTCTAATTCTATAGAAACGGGTGTATTATTAAAAACGTAACATCACGCCTGTAATCCCCGAAGAGGTAGGCTGAGGAGTGTAATACACTCCCACGTTTCACCAGTTATATTTACGTCCCATTATGGAATAGCTGGCGAGTCTATTGCCATACACCGGGCACAAGTCCAGACTCCAAGCCACTACTAGAAATTCTAATTTTTAGAAAAATCCAATAGTACCCGACCCAGGATTTGAACCCAGGACCTCTCGTTCGGCAGTCGCATTTGCAACCAACACGACCAACGAGGCAGTCAAGAAATTATTTATTAAGTCAAGGTCGAGGCAGTCACGAAATTAATTATTTATTATTAAGAAATTATTATTATTAAGCTCACTTCCACGTGTCTCACTGGGTTATAGTTGTATAATTATTCACGAGTTTCTATTATGGAGCGGCAGAAACCAAAGATAGTTCATGACTATATAATAAGTTATGTTGAGAACGTGACTTGTGCTGTTAGGAAATTAATCCACGCGAGAAGTAAACGTTCTTCAATCCAGTAATTATTAGATTTTGATTATCAAGGTACTTGTATGAAAAGAGCGATGAATATAGAAGAAGGACTTCAGGTGTGTAAGAATAGAGATATTTGGCAGTCTGTGCTCTCTGCCTACCTTATAAGAGGCTTGGTGTTATTTATTTATTTTGACTGTTTCCTAAAAGAATGCAAAATAAAATAGACACATACCATAGTAAAGGACATTTCTGTAGATGTCACGTTAAATCCAACAATCAGTTGGGTATAATAATGCTTAGAAGAGAGAGAGAGAAATGTTGACGGTCTCGTTGGTCGAGTGGTTGCAAGCGCGACTGTTGATCAAGGGGTACTGGGTCGGGTACTATCCGGTTTTCTGATTTGAAATTCCTAGTAGAATCTCGGAGTCTGGATTTGTGCCCGCTGTATGGCAATAGTCTCACCACCTATTCCACGATGGTGCGTAAACAGAACTGCTGAAACGTGAGAGTGTACTACACTCCTCTACCTATCTCTTCGGGGATTACAGGCGTGATGTTCCGTAATATTTTTTACAGTATGTCATACGTGAGCACTCAGCTTTCACAAAATACCCTTAATCGATCGAACGTGATCATTTAAGCCTTTTATGTTAGCCCTTTCACAACCCTAGTGCTCTTCAAAGGTCTAAGTAGGGTTGGCCTTTCACACCTGTTCACGTGAACATTCCTTAAGTACTACATTTTGCGTACATTGTTCAAATGTAACCCTTCTAAATTAAAAGCACCCAGACGCGTTCAGACACTTGCACCCTTGAAGGATTTTCTATATACACCCTTTAAATATATAACATTACGTCATCGTCCACCCTTTTGTCGTTCGAGGTAACCTACCTTCTGATACGCGGAAATAGTATCGAAAATTTATCCAACAGATTCGCACATTCGCACTTTTTAGTTGCAAGTGAATCATGAGATAACCTCAGTCTCTTTGCAATGAGAGTTTAAAAGCGTCGTAGGAGCGACCTTGGTCGTGCCAAGTACATTTTTTACTCGTCTGATCGTTATCTCCCGAGCTCGCAGATGATAATCGCGTATCGACTGATCTTATAGCTTTTTGCTATTAGAATTTGATCCATGTAACCATTTATATACATGTTTCACCGTGAGCGGTTAACTCAAGGCGATAAATGGTTTTAAGTTTTAAGTGAATTGGCAATTATTTAAAATAAAATTGTTATAATCGAGTGACAGATATGTAAATTAAAACGGAAAATTAGTTCAAATGGCCTAATGTCTAAAGGTGATAAAATATATTTATAATTTTTATTTAATTTAAAAGATCTCTATCTCTAATCATCTCTCTTATGATAAGAAATCTCTGTTTAGGAAGATTTAGTAATCTAGACAATAGTAACACAGATGCCTTAAAATACAATTGTATGTAGCAAAAACTTTAATAAGCGTGCCTTAGAATTGTGTATACACAGGGTCTATACGCGGTTCTAGTCGCTCATGCTATAGTGACTAATATGTGTTAGCACTTAGAGTCTACAATTGTTTATATTTAATACCCTATGTTTCGATTTGTAAGGTATGCAAAGGAATTTAAACTTTATTACGGTGGACTAAGGTGCATAATTAAATAATGACATTGTTATTAAGGATTGATTGATGATCGTGAAGGAATGTGTGATCTTAAGTTAATGATGTGTGATGAAATTTAGTTTTATTGCAATATTTGTATAGCATCTTTATGATTAAAATATTATTCAATTCTCAAAATATCATTATTATTAACATATCACGCCCGGCTTCTTACGGAGTAGACAGAGAGGACTGATTGGCAAATATCTCAATCCTTACAGGCCTGACGTGCTTACTCTATACAATGATGTTTGAGATTCGACTTCTTTTCCGAAAGCCGTGGATTTGAATCCCATGCAGACAGATGTAAACTTACTAAGCTATTTGCATTTTGTTTTGGTAAATATCACTCGACATAACTGCACAAAAAAAATCATGAGGAAACCTGCACACCTTAGAGTCCTCCGTAATGCACCTTAAATGGTGTAGAGTCTGCCAACCCGCACTTAGGCAACGTGGCAGACCATGTCCCTCTACATTTTGTGAGGAGACCCGTACTCAACATCAGCACGATGAATTAATGATTTCAATCATTCTCATATTACCTGAAACAATTAAAAAGAGATGATTAGTCCTTACACTATTAAATCATTCACAGCATTTTTATAAGATAACTGCTTTTAAATGAATAAAGCAGCAAACGAGCAGGCAGCACTCGCTAATGGCCGCTACCGCCCACGGACATTGCAAGCGGCCTCGAACGGACACTGTAGGAATAGGACTGTTAATGTCAGGTAGTCCAGTTCGTATAACTGGCAATAAGATTATTGGTCAGTGTTAAACTGATGATTCATCAATTTGCAATGTTTTAATATACCAAAATAAATCGTACCGTAAAACGCAGTTTTCGCCCTAAAGATGCACTTGCGTCTAGGAGATGAAAGGAAACACTTCAAGAATTGGTTCAGATCACAGATAATACAACCAATCAATTAAAATAATGTAATATCCTTGTTTATATGCTTTGTGGAGCAGACTCAAGAAAATTTGCTGGAGACATGGCTTAACCTCCGATGGAAAACTTTAAAAATATAGAATAACAATTTATTCGAAATAATGTTTTAGTATTAATTTACGTCAAACAATGACTATGGAAGAGGTACTCGTAATACAATAATGATTAAGTATAATAATATCACTGTCTTCGGAGACTTCGTACAACAATCTGATTTTAAACTAGGCAGAGTCCCTGTTATGGTAAATGGACAGCTGATAAACTACACATATATATACATGTCTAAATACATAAAATATGTACTTAGACATATAATGTTACATTTGGGCACAAAAAAATATTCGTGCTCATTACACAAATGTTCTAGGTAGCAATTGAACGTACCGCCGAGACGAACAGGCCAGTCCTGATTAGTAGACATTCAAATATAAGTACAGCTAATTCACCAGAAGTAGAATGAACACTCGCACAAAGCTAATTACGAACGCCGACGCCACGCAGTTCCAATGTGTTATACATTGACCACACGTATTGGCACAGAGTAGTTAACCACAGAGTGTACCCTTAACAAATATACCTAACTAGCATACAAATGATTAGTTATCTCCTGGCATAACCCCGGTATGTTTTTTCGGCATGGTCCGACTTGTCCGTCTCTGTACCGACTTTACTGCAATCGGCTGAACTCAGGAACAAGGAGCTCGAATTGATCGAAAAATTAGCTTGAACCAATGGTTAGTGAACAACTTTTATAATTAACCAATAAATCTTGATAATACTCGAGTGACATAGCATATGGCGCGATTCTATCAGGAGGTCGGCCGACCTAAAGATAACAGCGGTATACAACTGGACTCAGAAAGCCCATAACCAGGTGGAGTGATACCGATTAATGGAAGCCTATGCTTAGCAGTAGACTTCCAAACGCTGATTGATGGATGGATTGATAATGAACAAAACTTTTTCTTCAATTGCAAACTTCGTTGATCAAGTCGACACAATACATTCATAACTCACCAATATTACCACTTATCATACACCAAAAATATAAATGTGTATGTACTTCTTATATTATTATTGGAGTTAGGTGAGCGCCTATGATACACTTTCACCATCACCCAGGGTTGACTGGGACAGAGTGTCATTAGGCATTAAGCACGCCATTGTACCCCTTATTTTAAGGTGTTACACAAGAATAAATAAATAAATAAATGTCATCAACATCAATTATTTTATTGTGTCGCTGTTGAACACGGGTCTCCTTTCATAAGGCGAAGGTTTAACGCCATAGTCCGGCACGCTAGTCAATTGCGGTATATTTAAAATAGTTATCTCTATAGTTCAACTGCTCTATGAACTAAACAGACGTCTTCAGACGTATTAAACGCCGTGTCACAGCACCGCCGTGCCGATTGTCTGCTGTACAAGGGAAATGCAATTGGTATTCTCAACGCGTTGCCATCGTTACGTGCTGTAATCACCTAACATTATTAGCTGATAGAGATTAATGATACTCGATTATATAACGTTTTTTATATCGACGTAGACCTACTCTGGTGTGCTAAAAATTATTTATTTATTCTTTCATTACTAACTTGACTGCCTCGTTGGTCTTGTTGGTTGCAAGTGCGACTGCCGATCGAGAGGTCCTGGGTTCAAATCCCGGGTCAGGTACTATTGGATTTTTCTAAAAATTAGAATTTGTAGTAGTGGCTCGAGTCTGGATTTGTGCCCGGTGTATGGCAATAGACTCACCACCTATTCCATATTGGGACGTAAAC
>DWFY01000250.1:0-11006 GCA_018246875.1 Creonpyge creon creon | reverse complement strand
GCTTGAAAAATTGTTTTTATTTCTGATAGTAATATAATAACAATGCACATAATTTCTTTATAGTGAGTGGTCGTTGGTATTGTTTGAAATAGATCGCAAAAGATTCTTGGATTGAATAAATTAAGTATATCTTCGAAATTCTAATATACAAGTTTATTAAGTTTTGTTTTAACATGGCTAACATTTTGATATTACCACATTACCACTTAATCATTAAATTTACTCTTTATTGTATACGAATAATCAGGAAGAGCAAACGGCGCCTGTATTGCTTTGGACGTTGTCTATTCAACAGAATCACTTCATCATTATCATCATCAGCCTGTCCAAATCCACTGCTGGACATAGGTCTCCCTTGAAGAGTTTTTGCCCTTAATCTCTTACCGGAAGATTATTTTAGATATTGCTCTTAAACAGCATCTGATTTCATTAAATACAGTCCTTGAACAAGGAAGTCACATCTTTTTCGTATCACCTTTCTACATATTTCGCTAACCTCCATTTTAGTAGGTTGGTAAATCTACTGAAAATATTAGATCTATCCCAACACTCCAACATATCCACTCACCCATCCACCTAACTCCACGGTACTATAAGGCATCAAAAATCCGCATACACTCAAGTTTATAGATGACTCCTACAAACTTATCTCCTAAATCTCGATATGAAAAATGCCTACCTACCTACCCTTCCGTGTCACATCGTTAAGATGTTATCCCCATTCCAACGAGAACTAATCTCAGCTTCGAACCACGTAACAATAGTAGGGTAGAATAATAGAGAGAGTTTTTAGTATTTTATTAGTGTGAATCCTCGAGCGACGTGACGGATCGGTCTCTTAGAAATGGAAGAAAAAAACCAGTGTCGTCTCAGTGACATGGATATTTTATCATTTCTCCAGTTCATAAGGGGGATTTATGACGTGTGTTTAGTTAAATAATAAATTTTTTTTTCTTGTGATATATACGGACACGTGTTGAAGACTATAGTTTATTCAAACGTATGAAATAACCGTATTTATTACAACGTTCAACGACAACATGTTTGCGGAAAATCTTTTGCATGTTTTTAAACATTTGTTTTAAATGAGTTATGTTAACCAAGATGTTTTGGAACTAAAATTAAACACGATATGAGATAATTGAACGCTAGTAATTAAAAAGGTTATTAACGTAACATCACGCCTGTAATCCCCGAAGAGGTAAACAGAGTAGTGCAGTAAACTTCCACGTTTCACCAGTTACGTTTTGGACCCATTATAGAATAGGTGGTGAGTCTATTGTCAAACCCCGGGCCCAAATCTCCACTCCGAACCACTATTAGAAATGTATACTAGAAAATATGAGTTACAAAAATCCAGGATTTGTACTCAGGACCTTTCGATTGGCAATCGCGCTTACAACCAATACGATCAACGAGGCAGTTATCATAATATCATTAGTCTTGAGATTTAACTTGTAGCTTTCAATTAATATAAAAGAGTTGTCCATAATAATATAAACGAAATCACGATACCTTGTTTGTTGATGCCACACACAGCTTCACCATCCGTACCATCAAATCTGCTTATGTTACGGCCGTAGCTAATTTAGGTAGCATTGTGCACCTCTGAATAAGATTATCATGACTAGAACCCGTTGGGAGTCATCATTCATAAATCATAGCCCGTAAAATGCCTCTGACAATAACCTATTTCTTTCTCATCACTTCCTAGATACATTGCCTGCAAGGAGATATAAGCTCTCTATCATTATATTAAGGCAGAAAATCGATTGATGGCATCGTTGATTGTGTGACGAGGCGAGAGAACATCGTTAAAGTGACAGGCGAACTTAATATTCCGTTTGATCGGACCAATTGTTAGTATTGTGCTTACCGTCGATTTTTAGAAAGCGAAAAGAAGGAAAGGAATGCCAGAGGACAAGCATCAATCATTACCGACGTTTTCGGATGATCTGTGTTCGGAACCTGTAGATGATGAATAGGGATGAAATGTAATAAGTTAAGATTTAAAGCGTGTAGCTGTTACGATAACTATACATTACTTATTGACACATAACTCGTACACGGAAGATTTGAAGTGGATCTGGGCAACAAGTATTAATAGCTACTTAAAAAATGTAATAAAGATAGCGAGCAGAACAGATCGTTTAAGGCCTTATATTGTAGTTTTTTCTGTGTCTGGTAATAATAATAGTGCAGCTAGAAAAATGACAATCTTTCCAATATATCATTTGAGTATACTGAAATTAAATTTGCTTTATTCTTTAGCAAACGTGCTCAATGTTTTCCCACTGGAAAAGTCTAAAGTAGTAGGGCTATCCTAAGGGAAATAAAAATCCATTCAGTCTTTCTTATTAATCACAAATATTGTTATTTAGTTTTCTATTTGCATCTACGAATAAATCAATCGTATTATCAATGGAACTAGACACGAAATATGCTTCTAAGATATTAGTCATGTGTTTTTAGACATGCAAATTAGTTTGCGACCTCACGATTACCAGACGACATTTTTTATTTGATGTTTAATTTTGCAATCTGTCTTGTGCTGTAACGTATTCTAAGAAGCAAATTTTTTGAAAACATTTAAAGTTCGACTGAAGTAGCGGCAGATGTAATCAATTTAATTCCTCTTAATCAATTTATAGGAAGTTTGTATGAAGCCAGATGCTTATCACCATATTAAAATTAATAGCACTATTTTTATTGAAATTGATATTTTTATTAATGTGATTAGCTAACATTTGAACTTTAAACGGTTTATACGAGTTGCTATAACGGAAGTAGTGTTTAAAGTAAATAAATTAATATTTACTCTTTTAAAACTGGCTACGTTATTAACAACATGTCGGAGATTCTACCCCTCCTCAATTTCTGTTATTTTTTATAAAACAGGCAGAAGCTTACTTTGTCACTCTATCCTCTGATTTATCTTTCATTCTCAATTGCAGAGAATTCGCGTACGCCATTAAAACCCACAACAATGCATTCAAGGAACACGAGCCACGACTATCTGATAACTGCCGATCGAAAATATTGCATCTGATGTGCCAAGTAAATTGGAATCCGTCTGCACTATTGTGGCCGAGGGAATTAGATCTGCCGCATTCAAAATACCGGCTATCGTATTGAGACCTCTCGGAAGGGAACTGGATCTGATAAGGCAGATCGACGATATGGCCCCTTTTTCTTAACGCGACACCTTTGTCATTACAAAGGGGCTGTTTGGCCTACACTATGGCATGTGAATGGGCTCGCAATAACGCGTCCTGGCCTGAAGCTCCCGCGAGATCGGTCTCAGATATACGCACTAAAGATTTATTAATCTCTTCTTTGGAACAATGAACGCTTTTGGTAGGCACCTGGTGTTTTTTTCTCATCGCTAAGTATGCTCGAGCGGTGTATTCAGTTTTTGCTGTAAGTGGGGTTGAAGCGGTTGCGGCTTCTAAAGCCGGGCACAGCTGATGTCGCATATCGTTATTTGCTAAGTTTTTTGAACGTATAATGAGTGGTCAATTTGGTAAACAATTTATTAATATTGTACACGGTTTTTATTCCGTTGGGCCCGTTGTTGATAAAATCAACTTAAGTTTATTTTTTTTATTATTATACTATGTAAATGTACTCGAATATTGCATATTAGTACGAAAAAAATTTAAAAAAAAGAATTCGAAAAAGTACGTTGATGCGACATTAAATTGCAAGAACATAGAGCGATATAAGTTAACAATGTGACTTGTACGTGATCGGTTAATTTGATAAAACACCCTAATTAGGACTAGAACTACTTAGGTCTACATATATTCATTGATACCTTATTGCATGTCTTATATGAAAACCAATGTCTTATATCATTATATTCCTTTAGTCTTCAGATAAATATCAAGTCATCATTTAGATGAAACAAGAAATCTAAGGCCAGAGCTCAATTCATTATTTAAAAAAGAGATTAATTTCCTTCTGAGAATTTTACTAAGCGTGATTTCAAATGCTTCTATGTCTGTGATCAAGTTACTTTAATTTGTCTAGATCGCGTGCGATGGTACAGATGTAATAAATATTGTTTCTTATCTGTACATCACGTGCGGTGGAAATTCTTACACGCCTCAGCTGGAGCTAACTTAACTTTTATCTCACGTATGGCGTAAATTTTAATAATTAATGAAGCCGCGGCTCGTTGGATCTTACGTAAATGAGCGAAACTGTCTCTTGTTATGGTTCGTGCAAGCTATGATTGATAATTTAAACTTGCGTACTTTATATAATCTTGTAATTGTGATGGGTTACTGTAAACTTTTAACACTTTATTCTGCAATATTCACTGCATACCATCGAAACCTTTAAATAAATACTTTTATTTTATCGTAAGAATGGCTAATAAAAATAAGAGTTACATGCATATGGATTTTTGGATATCACACTTACACAAATGGCTTCAAAAATAGTTTTTATTAGAAAATATGTAGAAGAGCCGTAAATGAAACTAATAAAATTTGGCATTGAAATCATATAAAAATAAAGTTTGTTTGTATTTCGAGTTTTAAGCCCCACGAAATTATTTTATGATAGAAAAACACAATGGAATAATCACGTTAAAGCAATTGAACCCCCAGCACGGACAATAATAAAAATAATAAATTACGGGGCCATTGTATTTTAGAACATCTATACCAAATGTTGGAGAACTGAAAAATATAAATGACTATCTTAGCCCAGCTGGCGTTATTGTTGCGATACCACATCTTGATAAGACACCCGCATTTTGGCAAATAAACCACAGCGGGAAGCCATCACAATATTTTAGTGTACGGCTGTATCTATGTGGTCACACGTTGACATTTTTTGCGTGTCTCCAACATCGATCAATAAAATAAAATACAATCAAAAAGGTCACCTTATTCACTGCCATATTTTGTACCAATGAACCGAAGTTGATACGTAACAAAATAGAGTAGGCTTTTGTTTTTATAATTCATTTTTAACGTATTCCTACTACGATGTGTTCTGAGAGGGATAAGTCATAGGTTAACTATACCTTTAAATATAGTAAACGGTTCACACACATCAGCTTCTATCAAATTGAATATGGCTGTTCATACTTATGAACACGTTGTATCGTACACGGGTTCTCCATCTCGTTAGGCTAGTTATAGCTAAGGAGAATCGAAGCGTGTCTACATGACAAAGAATCAAAGTTTCTGACCTGTGATCTATTGTTTTCTTATTTTGGTTTTAGAAATATAAAAAATATTTATGTTCGCTTACGAAATAAATTCTCTTTGAAGAAAACGGGAGCTCTTACAATTGTCATGCACCAACATATATTTCTTCTTACAAGTCGTGGATATTGTTCGTATACTTCTTTAGGTTTATTATATTATGTACATTCATACAATTGCTGTAACTTACATAAACAATACGATTATTTTTAGAATAATCTTTTCTTGACATCAAGTCAACGTTATATTTATCTTTATCAATTCCATTAACAAATTTCGAAACATAATTCATCATGTCTGCTAAAATCCCACGCGTTCTATTACAGTAGCTTCGAGCAGTTAAACTTCGAAAATCTAAGCACCATAAATTTTGCTTCTAACTAAACTTTTCGTATTTTGATCACTCCCTCTTGTTCTGGGAACATTGCACAAAGGTTTCGGGGCGACACGAAATCCACTTGAAAAAACTTCACTCCAGTCCCTAGCCAGTCTTTTGTGTTTGTGTATTAACCGCCCTTTTTGAAATTTATTGTCGTGGAATGATATGATGTCTTTATGTTATGGCTCCATTGTGCTACACTTATCTGATCGTTTCTCGTGTTATGTTTAATGGTTAGGACTATACCACATTTTTGAATGTATGGCTTTCTTTTGTTTGTACACGCTGTCTTTATTTCTTACGTCTTGATTCTCGATTTTTGGACAGTTATGGCGTACGTTATTACGTTCATGTTTACCATTTCGTTGTCGTAACTTGATATTGAAATATTTTTTCTTTTCTGTTCTATGAGCGTTTCAATAACTGTAATGTAAGATTTTGATGGCTGCATTTGAAAAAAACTGCAAGTCAATAATCAAATTTGAAAACAGCAGCTGATTACGATGGCTACGTGTAATGAAAAAATCATAAGCTTCATTATTGTAGATTGCTGGGCATTCAAAATCCTGTTCAACCACAATGGTTCATCAAATCTCAATAACGAGTAACGATAATATTTTGCAATCAAAAATCAGTATTGGAATGCAATTTCATATAATGAATTTTTGCGATGATATAAACGTTGTAATGGTTACAAACAATGAATCACCATGAAATAATAAACGTAAATTGTTATAACACAACTATCGTTGCGCAATTTTTGTTATAACAATTGGTTTTAATGTTAAATCAAAAGCTGAAACTGTAACGGCGCATGTAGATTCGCTTTTGTACGTGCTTAATATGTTGCCTTTGTTGTACTATTTTGGAAATAACCATCGTATAGGTTTGACGTGTTTTATTTTTCGTTTTTAATTTGTTGTGCGTGGTTTGCAGCATAACTCACGGTAGCATGTAAATTACAATACCTACGCTTAGTAATACTAGTTTATTGGTTTCATGAATGTAATACTGTTTCATTTTGACTGTTCGTTGTAAAACAAACTCCAAGGTGATTGAAGGGTTTCATAATTTTAGATTTTATGTTAATCATATTTTTTGTTAATGTTGTCTGGAGCTACATATTTTTATATGAACAAATTACCTTACCATCCTCCAAAATATTTTCAATGGCTTTATTTTTGTTTACTTTGAGCAAAATCGTTTTAAACCGCGGTTTAGCTGGCGGTCGTTGGTAAATCTCTCGATTAGTATTCCGCGGTTGTGGCTCTGTCACCGGTTTATCGAAACTTGTGTTTCAAATATGAATTTAATGTTTTTTCATAACGATAACGTTCATTGTTTGCCTTTTTTGCGGTCCTGTAATACGCCGCCGAAGTTTTTTTACGTCCTTATTGGTTTATTCTTTGATAGCCTTTTTAACGTTATAATACCTGCTTAGTTTTTTATAATCAAGTCGGATTACAGATATTAACATAATACATGCAGTTTTTTAATTAAAAATGCCATTGATAACCGCTTATAGTACAGAAATTCGTTAAATAGATACTTTTCAAATAAAAACTTCATTAAGTACAATATATGAATTATTGTGTATAAATCTCATAAGAAGTCTTAGATTTCCAATTCTACTAAGACCACGATAATAAGTGAATTATAACCTACTTGTCTGTAGGTTATCAGGCGAATAAGATATGATTTAAGGAAACGAATAAGAAGATAAGGTTGTAAAATGTATTTTTGTATAAAAGAATCGACTTGTACATATGTATACAGATAGTGTACAACATATACATAAATACATGTATATTCCTTCCCATTTTGTGAGAACCGTTCACTAGTCACTTGTTTCTCAATAATTTATCTTGAATTGCCCTAATTCGAAACTTCGAACTGATTGCATGTTTCCATAACTTTATAATACGAATTTTTCGTCGTACATTTAATAATTTTATATCCAAAATAAAATTGTGTATCTAGGACATTTCCTGTAACGTTTTTCATTTGGTTTCGTTTCCGATTTGTGATCGAAACCAATGTGACTTTGAATTTCAAGAATGGTAAACGTATTTTGAATACGGAAATTGCTGAACACTGATTCGAAAGTTTTTGTACATAAACATGAAATAAGTCTACAAATGAACTTTTTAAACTAAGTTTGGAATTCATCATGCGAAATTAGTACTGGCAAACTGGCCATTGCTAAATCCGGATCTTTAGATGACGTCATCAAGGCTTTATACAATGGACACGATAGGGATACAAACCGAACGAACCGAGTAATTAAGTTTGAAGGCTTTTAAGCTGCACATAGAAATTATAAGAAACCAGTTCGAATTTCGTTACTTAGCTATGAATGTTTAAACTCGTGCAGCGATAGTTAACCTTTTGTCCTTTGATCGATAATTATTTATTACATTCTACCTATAAATTAAATGATGTACCAGACTACCCCACGTATGTGCTGTCGGAATATGGGGTTGCGCGTATTTCAATCATTTACGTACTCGTAGGTGTACATCTGTACATACATATATAAATTTTCATGAGACGTTTAATAGAAATGATTTGGACAATAATTTTACCTTGTAATAGCAATAGCTAAGAATAAATAATATCCGACATTCAAACCTATATATTATTTATTATGTTTCTTTATTCCCGGTAAATATTAATACTCGCATCAAGGTTTCATTTTGTTTCTCAAAGACGTCTTGTTATTTATACAACTAAACTGATGGGATTTGTTAATAGTAGGTACTTTTTGCTTTCTGCTCATAATTTTTTGATTACAGTGGTCCTAATCCTATTTCAGATTCAAATTGTATGTCCTGGGTTCATAGTAGACGTCACCTCATCGCTTCCTATTTCCTATTTCCTGTTTCCTATTTCTATAAAATAAAGGAATCGTGATTTGAGTACCGCTGGAATAAATTTGGCTACTCATAGAATCGTTTGGACTAAGCTTATCTTTTTTGTTTATTTTGGAATTTCATTCATTGCCCGATATTAAAAATGTTAAAATTAGAGTGCGTATTAAGATATCGCGTGGTTTAATGAGATATTTTATAATAATTGAGACCACCGTTGGCGATACTTCGTTAGTCATTAAAAAGTCATAAAATTTAGAAAGTGCTATAATTCAATGATCAGAATTGGAATGCATGGATTTTATTACATACACAGCACACATGGTCATATGCACTAATCTAGGTTTGTATCACTTGCGGCAATGCATGAGCAAGGGTAGCCAAATAACCATATATGTGAATCTGGGCTTTACGCATTAATTAAATAATAGTAGTTCACATGGTAGAATGTTCCCATAACATTTGAGACATCTCACGGCGGTTGGTAATATTCTAATGAGTTTAAGGAAATAATACTTATCACTATGTTAATTAAATCAAATTATTGTCTTAATAAAGATATAAACATAAGATATAGACGGAGGAGTGCAGTACACTACCACGTTTTACCGGTTACGTTTACGTCCCATCATGGAGTAGGTGGTGAGTCTATTGCCATACACCGTGCACAAATCCAGACTCCGAGCCAATACTAGAAAATCTAAGTTATAAAAATCCAATAGTACCCGACCCGGGATTTGAACCCAGGACCTCTCGATCGGCAGTCGCGCTCGCAACCACTCGACCAACGAGGCAGTCATAAGATTACGTTTTTGAGTTTAATAAAAATTTGAGTTAAAAGCTTACGTCTACTGTTAGTACAGTACTATTCAATCTAGCAAAATCTCGAAGGAAATATACGGATCTAACTGCAATCCTTCACTGGTTGGAGGCACTATGAAGGAGAAGGAGTTAGTACTGAAATACAAAGTTTCAAAAATGTACGGTTTCATTTAATTACTGTTATACATACAAACTTATTGCACTTATATATAGTTTTTCGTTCCTTTTATAATGAAGCGTACGGAAAGGGATTGAATGTTATTCTTTGATTAGGAACGAGAACACTCTTCTAGTTTCACTTAAAGTAATCGAACAGTAGACATTATCAAATAGTATTATTAATCAAATAGAACTGGCAGTCATTAAGTGAACACATAGAGATGTGTTACAGATGTTTGTGAAATTTCTTAAGCCATGCTATGACAATTTAAAACTCTAAAACTGAATTTAGTCTATAAATTTCGAAGTGTAAAACCAGAAGTAATGAATATACAGAATTAAAACACGAATGTAACGAAACGATACGAAGGCTTCCTCGATGGAAATGTTCAAAATGTATCGTTGCTACGATCGCGAGAAATTTTGCTTAAGTATCTTTATTGTAAGTTACGTTTCACTAGAACATTGTATTCTAGTAGATACGCTAACAGGTCTTAACTCTGGCTAGCTCTGAAAGTTAGAACGCGTGGGGGTTAGCTGTCCGTTTTGTACTATTACTTTTAAGACTATGAATATTCATATGTTCTACTAATAATGTCCATAACACCTGAAAGCATAATAAATGTGTAAGATTTCGATGATTAATAATTTTATTCCTATTATATCCTCAGACTGACTCGTTGGTCTAGTGGTTGCAAGCGCGATAGCCGAGTAAGATGTCCTGGGTTCGATCCCCGGGTCGGCCAGAGTACTATTGAGTTTTCTTTATCTGAAATTCCCCATAGTACTCCATGGATCACCCCCTATTCCATGGGACGTATAAATTGGTGAAAAGTGACAGTACTTCACTCCTCTGCTAACCTCTTCGAGGAAATGTAAGCGTCATGTTATTTGAGTGTTTTTAGTGTATTTAAGAATCGTTTTTAAAAAAGAAAATTTGATTATCATATGTAGTTTGTAGCCGCGATAGCTTAGATTTCAAGTTTCCCCCTCTGCAATCTGCGGTACAAAATCTGGCACGTTTCTGAAGTTTCAGAATCATGGGCGTTTTTAATTTATAGTATGACTTGCTGTAACGGGAAAGGAAAACATTGTCCGGAAATGTAGACATCTTTGTAATATTGTCAAAAATCATAGAATATATATATTGATATATTACAGTTTATTATCATATAAATGCACGCTACCTCGTGGAACTGAATTATTAATGTAACTTCTCGATATACAATAAGACCACAGAGTTTAAAACGAAGTTATCGTAACTGACCGCAAGTAAACAATGCAATCCTTTACAAGCTTGCAGGGTCTTATCTACTGCATTATAACAGAGCCCCTCTCTTCAAGTTCCGTACCGGCAGCGGAACCAATTCTTAACAAAGTACCTTTCGATGTTTCGTATAAAAAGCGGCCAAACTTGTTCTACCGAGAGCTTTAGAAGGGGCAATGGAAACTGTAAATAACATGCAACTTTATAACCTATGTAAACGTAACATCACGCCTGTAATCCCCGAAGAGGTAGGCAGAGGAGTGTAGTACACTCCCACGTTTCACCAG
>DWFY01000249.1:0-11006 GCA_018246875.1 Creonpyge creon creon | reverse complement strand
GTAACTGGGGAAACGTGGGAGTGTACTACACTCCTCTGCCTACCTCTTCGGGGATTACAGGCGTGATGTTACGTTACCTAAATAAAAATTAATAATAGTAAAAAAAGCGTTTTTTTTTTTTAACTATTTTTTTTTGCTATGCTATTGAAGTTTGTGACAGCGATGGGTACAAACATTACCGATTACATAGTCAGCTGTATACGATGCCAATTGTCAACTAATGTACCTCGTAATAAGTGTGAATATTGAATGCACTTAGTTATCTTGTATTTTGGCCACATTTAGTGTTTTTCCGTCAATTGTATAAAATTGTCCATTAAAAGTATTAATTATTGGCGTAGAACACGTTGATAATATCGATTCTTAAAATTGTTGGAGATTTTTATTTATGTCATACCCTAGTTTTAATACAGAAATAACCATTTCTTGTCGAACACTGCTTGTGTGAGCATAGGATTTAGCATTTAATAGGATTCTAATATTTCAATTTTTGATAATCTGGTGAGAACTCATTTATATATTTTTTTATGAACTTCCATCAGCCACATCCTGTAAAATATTGATTTAATCTTTTTTAAATCGCAAACTGGCTGTTTTTACTCATGTGCTTGGAACGGCCACATTTCATATGAACAGTTACTCTTTTAATTTTTTCTAAATCTGAGAACACCAGTTTTAAATATGGTTTACAAATTCATATACTCGTACTAAATGACAGCCCAACACCGGACAGAATTCTGTAACGAGTTGCACAGATATCGCTTTAATGTCCCTTGATGATGTCGAACACGATATTCAGAAGCGAGCCATATACAGATGGGTTAAGGTTGAAATTTGATAAGACTTTTACTTGTAAATAAGACTTATTATGAAGTAATTGGATTTTTAATGACATAACGTCGGTTATTTATAAAACATCTGGGCGCGTGTGTAGCAGGGATATATAGTTTTTCAAAGGAACCGTATAGCAGACGATTTTTAGAAACATCCACAGTATAAGCCTTAGACATTTATAGCCGCCTGTACTACTATAATACAAAATATATGAAATAATGTTATGAGGCAACATTTCGAAATAGCTTTTAATGTGATCTCTGTAGTCACATTTGTCTATATTCAATTGAATCATTAATCTCATAATAAGGTGAACAAACTCATAACAATTATTGTACTAGAAGAAAAAAACCCCGATTATTGCTTTTCACGCTTCAAATATTCATTTAAAGTCAGTAGGGTGGGTCTGGGTTATTCAGTTGGATGACCAAACACGCAATAAATTTAATTATTTTATAATTATATTTTATAATACAAACGATGTCGGTAAATTAAAACTGATTACATATACAAATGTATATAATCTTCGTAATTCACGGTGTCCAAGATTTTACAATAGAATTGTCTTGGCAATAACCAGTAGGGTGGTCTAGAATTCCATTCTCGTTGTTCATAACAAACTAAATGTGCACACCGGCTGGGAAACTTTATTGCCCGTCTGAGCCAGTTTCTATGTATTAAATTTTACTTATTTGTTTCAGGTACGTCACACGCCACATAAATCCACAGCTGGGTGCGTTTTCGTAGGCATAACAAATTTATATATAGGCAATTATTTCTGTCAAGAGATATCATTGTACTATATAATAAACTTTAGTAACGAATTTGAACGATTTCGGTTGAAAATAATACACCTACCTGAATCGTAGAAATAATGTAACTTCATATAATGAATATATAATACAATAAACCTGGTTAAGCGCTACAAAGCCTTGCTTTTTCCATTGAAATGTAAAATCACTGGAATGGTCCTTAACAGTAATATCTGTAAACATCGAAAAAAATGAATGTCTCCCGCTGAGCAAACAGAAACACTTTGTTTAGCGCTATTTAAACGCACATTAGTTACTATTGGGTTTAACTGCGATTGATATTTCCTCTAAAACACCAGATAAGCGCACGATCATTAAGCCCACAACAATGCGAGGCGGGGTTGCTAGAGCAATAAAAATTACAAGATGCAGGATGGGAGTGCCTAATGGCCTGGTAGGTACTTGTCCCCAATCAATGAACCGCGGTAAATGTGTACGGTCGCTATTTAACGACAGTTTCGACATTTAAAACTGTTTATCGTGTTTTGTTTGCTGACATACTCGTATCTGCTCTATCTGGGACAGTTCTAGAAACTTCGTTAGAACTTCGTAGCTTCTGTCTTTGTTAATCGTGGATGTTGAACATTTTCAATTCGTACAATAAGTTGGTTCTTGTAAAGTTATATCTACCTATTAATACAAGTATATTACGCCTGTCACTATCGCGCCTATATATCTCCGAAGAGGTAGACAGAGGAATGCTGTACACTCCCACGTTTCACCAGTTGCGTTATACATCCCCTCATGGAATAGGTGGTGAGCCTATTGCCATACACCGGGCACAAATCCAGACTCCGAGACTAGAAATTTCAAGTTAGAAAAACCCTATAGAACCCAACCCGGGGATCGAACCCAGGATCCCGCCCAGTAGTTGCGCTTGCAAATTGCAACTTGCTACTCAACCAACCAGGCAATCTATTAGGAAATAATAATTAGGTGGTTATGTTCAGAGTAATCAATTAGTAATTGTATTCTGAATCCATACATTTCTAATTTCTTGAATTCAATACATGGAATTGAAGTTCTGTTGATTAAAAAAATATTGAAATTTTTCCGTGATTATTACTACATGTATTTGTTACAAAATTTGGATATTTTCCTTTGTCTTACATTTGGATACGTACTCGTATACTGTAAATTCACAACTCGCCTTATCACCTAATTAATAATAAGGACTTATTTATCAAAACCTATATTTAATTTTATTTTCCTTTACCGTGTTCAAATTTTGTACATACTATGTTGAAATTATTTTCGATCATCAACTGTTGATACATAAAAACATTCAGCGGAATCGTTTATTCACGAAGAAAAACGCGGTTCGCTAAAATAAATTAAGTCAGTAATGTGGTGATAGATTCGCCTAATAATAATAAGTAATAATAATAAGTAAAAGTAATAATAATAATAATAATAATAAATAATAAAATAAAATAAATAAATAATAATCCTAATAAGTCCGGACACAATAATCTGAGGAAAGTGTATTGACTGTATGACAATTTGAGAAAAGTGTACTCGAACAAACGGACTTTAAATTATACACAGCAATGGTTTAAAATAACCAAAGACTAAGTAAGCAAAAAAGAAATTATACGTAGTGTTTCCCTTTTTTTCATATGGAAACTTACATTTATAATAAAAAATGAACTACAACAGATTGTTTTATGATGGTTTGGGAGAATAAGAGCTGCTGAGTGTAACGTCGTTAACAACGTTACGTAATAGAAGTGTGTATTCGGCTGTCTACAAGCAGCGCGTTCATAAAACCGTGCAAGCCAGTGAACATTTGCAATGATTCGTGACCGCTCGTCTGACACGGTATGCATCTTGACAAGTTGCCATAAGACTCTCAGCGATCCATGTCGAGTGCAACTCAAATTGTTTTATCTAATGAGAGTGTTACGTCCATAAACAATATCTATTCATCATAATTCTTATCTAAGAAGTGACGAATGGAGAGGTATGAATGAAGCACGGCTGGTGGCCAAGTTTTGCTTTTTGCGGTTGCTTAAGTCTAGCAGTACTTTCCTTTATCAATCGGAGCAAATATCACATATAATCTCAGAAATAAGACTAATTCAATATTTTTTTACACTACAAAAGTATTGAAAAGAAACTGAAAACACGCTCCAAGACCTAATTTCACACTTCAAAATACCTTTGTTATAAATAAACATTTGATAAAAAGATGATATAATTATGTAAAAAACAGAGATGGGATTTTTCGTTGTTTCAATCACAAATCAGATGATACTACAAGTGGTCACCCTACGTCGCACTCGAGCCAATGACGCGAGGTTCCGGCGCGCTTCCGCCGCGCCTGTGCCGCCGCTCGCCCGTAAACAGTCCTCACAATCGTTCGTCCATTTGTAATAGGGATTTATTAGACGTGAACCTTAAATTTTGTGTTCGTTATTTAGCTCATCAAAATTTAAGCTCATTTAAATATTGTCTTTTATAAAGATATTTTTCTTAGCGTTCACTTACAAGAAAGATATAGAAATCTCAAAGAAGTTTAAAATAGTAATAAATAATATTGTTAAAAAACAGAAATTTAAACACGACTTAAAATTCACTATTTAAGATACATCTTGTAGTATTGTCTTCTTTGTCTTCGTCACCTTTAACCCTTTTTATCGGTCCACTGTGGAACCGCAATAATATACCTCATTATATTTTCTTACACTGGAATAGCGAGTGGTATTTAATTTTCAAATGGTTTTCTAATATGAACTTATAACACTTTAATTGTGTCGGCCACTCTGTCTCACTATATAAATATTAAATATGCCCTAATTAACAAATAAAGAAAACATGTGTTTTATTGTAATGAATATTAACGCTATTGATAAAATTATAAATTACTGCAATATTTATTTACAGCCAACGATTGTGAATTAGCGCAGTGCTCGGAATGATTAAAATTTGTTTAATATGTATTGCTTATAGGTCATTGTGGTTGGCAAAATAATAATAATTAAGCGATACTATCGTCCAACATTTATATAAACATAACTTACAGGCAATGGCTTATGTATAGTTATGTACGGGTGAGGATTTATTTGCGCAGTTGTAAATTGCTTTTAGATGTCCTCTATAGACGATAATCTATTACGTTAAAGATTCGTACATTCGAAGAAACGATATATAACAGACTGCCTTTAATCTAATAATGTAATGATAGTTCTATAGGTAACGGTATTATCTTGTTTACACATTCGCTTCCTTCTCCGGCATTGGATTGGAAATACAGGAAGTACTTGTGGAACAAACTAGATTTACCAATAAGGAATACCGTGTAAAATGAGGATATCAATTTGTTATATTGACCATGTGTATAACACCGCAAATACATGCGAACGAGGTAAAATAAAGGTAAACTTATTGAAGTTTTTGCTGCAATGAGTTTTGTCAGCATAAATGACATAATTTGTCTGTAAGTACGGTAACGAAGTATTTCGTTTAAAGATAACAGTAGTGCATATTTATGTCGAAGACCGGACGCAACGGTAAACAGTAGGGAACGGGTAATGATCGTGAATCGTACATTTACGTTTGCTTGATTGAATCCGCAGATGTGGTATAATTGTTTCGACCTTACACAGTTTTCTCTTGCACAGATCTCGTTCCAGGTTACGCAAGCCGAATGCGTCGGCGAAGATTTCGTCACCGCGGAAAACGCGTTGGCCCATTAAATTGTTTTATTATGAACCCGACGCCATCTTGTGTATTTTTGGCTGGAGTTTAGGTGTTTATCTGCTGGGACGTTGTCCAAGGAGTAATTAGTAAATTTAGATTTATTTTCGTTATGTGAACGAATGTTTTGCAAAAAAATACAACAGCCAACTTACACGTTTCACGAAGTTTTTACACTGCTTTTAGTTTTGTACTCAATGATGCGCGACTTACAGTTGTTGGAATTTTTTCAAATATATTAATATATTTAC
The DNA here is from genome assembly GCA_018246875.1 of Creonpyge creon creon. NCBI lineage: Eukaryota > Metazoa > Arthropoda > Insecta > Lepidoptera > Hesperiidae > Creonpyge > Creonpyge creon. The sequence goes on along the minus strand of DWFY01000249.1, from coordinate 5,410 downwards.
TATGGTTAATTGTAATGTCGCAACGAATTGATTTGCAATTCTAGAAAACAATTTACACAGAATTGTCAGATCATACAATACAATACAAAGGTGGAATACTGACACGCATTATCATTATCGTAACTTGTCATTGAATCCCGAATTAAATAACATCAGTTATGAATTGTACTCAGCCGTAGGATTGTTTTTCTATCCTAGTTTTTTTCCTCTAATTAAGTTCCCTAAGATTTCATTCTAGAATGAAATCTACATGTGAATCTATTTAAAACAGTTGAGCGTATTCGATATTGTGTAATCTATTTATATTTGGTTATAAAAATATAATATTTCAGTAGGTATATCGCCCTGAGCGTCTCTCTGTTGCTCTCGCCCGCGAAGGAATGTTTTATGTTCTCTACTGCGTAATCCGTGAGCCTGTCAGTCCTTTGTGTTTGAAACAGGGTTTTCATTCTATAAGCACATTATGTGATCACACTTTACGTTACTTTGAAAGGTACCACTAAGGTAACAATCTCCCTCATTTCATTTTCCAGCAAATTGTTGTCAAAGAGATGTGCGTTTATATGTAGAATACTTTGCTAATATTAATTTCATATTTGTACGTTCTGATATTTGTTTGTTCTAAATCTGTAGACGCGTTAATTATATTTTATTATTGTTGGTACTTATATTTTCCCTTTCTATGTTCTTCTATTTACAAATTCTTACTGTTTAGCTACATAACATTTTCCATTTAACTTCATTTAATTCTTATATAAACCTCTCGTATTTCTTGCTCATTTGGCGGTTTTAGTTTTCGATGTATGACGTTAATATATTCATGCTACTTGTTATATTGGCTGACTTGTACGTATGCCAGATAACTAGTGTAAATTCAGTTACATCCGTTGCTTTTAGTTAATGTTTCTGTTTCAATATTTTACATAAAGATCCTCTTTAAGATATGTCCATTATCGATAAAACTATACTGGTGTGTGCTTGTTTTGTACTACTATTGTACTATTTATCTAACTTAACAGCACGCCTGTAATCTCCGAAGAGGTAGGCAGAGGAGTGTAGTCCATTCCCACGTTTCACCAGTTACGTTTACGTCCCATGAGTATATTGCCATACACCGGGGACAAATCCAGATTCCGAGGCACTACTAGAAATTCTAATTTTTAGAAAAATCTAATAGTACCCGACCCGGGATTTGAACCCAAGACCTCTCGATCGGCAATCGCGTTTGCAACCAACACGACCAACGAAGCAGTCAAATCAACGAGCAGTTTCTCCAGTGTATGGACAATATAATATGCATGATGATACACGTATTCGATATGTACATAAACTAATAGCAATGTATTCATACTATTGGCCGCAAACTATTTTATGTCTCGTGTCTTGACACGGGTCTTCCCTGCAACTTGGGAATAGTCAGAATATATTTTTTAAATATTTTTTGTATTACGCATATATTTGAATTAAAATTGATATAGGCTAAAGAATTCAACCGTATGTGGCAAATTTTTGAAACGATGGTAATGCACCAGCAGAATGTGACTTCATTGTCAGCTACAGATCTCAATTACTCAAACTGCACTGTAGTGCTCATGAAAACTTCGCCTTTACTTCAAGACCTAAGTTCAATGTAGCATCTCACGATATTATCCAGAAAACACTGTTATAACTCATGACTAACAATTTTTTAATTAAAGATCATTTCGTTCGTTACCATCATGCATCATTTCATCGTTCAAATCTTGAACATATTGTATGGTCTGTCATGCTGGCCAATTTGGAGTTAGCAAATTTCACACGATTTAAAGGAAAAACATTGGTAATCTCGGGTTTCTTTCACTATTGTAGTGAAGGACTTGTAATCATAACGCATGCTTATCTGTATTTGAACCACACATCACCGGACTGGGAGGCTGAAAGCTGAACCAAAGCGCTATTACTGCTCTCATTTCTATCTTCTATCAAACAATAATTCTCATTATAACTGAAGCACATATGTACTTATCCGGAAACGAATAGAATTACGACAGCGGCTTCATTGCTATTCAGATCGTAGTCCGGAAACACCACGTAGCAGGCGCATCCTTCAGTGGGGCGAATCTCGTCGTATCACCCCATTTCACCCCCACTCACTTTCACTCATTTCTGCTAATTCGATGTTGATGTCAAATTGGTCGAAATGATTTGAGTAAACAGTATTGCAATTGGACATGTTTCTCTTTCCTTATCTCATTGTAGCTTACCCCGGGTATCCTGCTGTGATTTTTGTTACCAATTGTCTTCGTACTTCTTCTATTCTCCATTCTTTCCGTCTTCTCTTACCCGGAGCTCTTTGTAGGGGCGTTGGTCTTCTAGTGAGTTTTTTGTATAATCTTCACGTTTGTATTTCTCGAAAGGGTAGGCAGAGTAGTGTAGCACCCTAGCACGATGCATTTGTTAAATTTTTCGGCCAACCATGGATTAGAGGGTGAAACTATTGCCATATACCGGCCACAAATCCTGAGTCCGAGCTACTAGTAGAAATTCTAATAATCCAATAGTACCCGATTTGGGAATCGTGCCCAAGACCTCTCGATTAGCAGTCGCGCTTGCAATCATTCGATCAACGAAGTAGTAAAATGAAACTAAACTTCTTCTCGCTTTTTCATATTTCAAGTTGATGCTGCGTGACTATATCACGATATACCTGATTCTGAAATTAATTAGCCATACGTTTCCTGTCTAATATAATTACAGTACACTATCTCTTACCTTAGAAACAATCAATTCCACCCCAAACAATGTGTACCATTAAATCAGATGTATTCCAGGATTCAAATATAATGCTGGAACATCAATTATTTGTCATTCGGTTCGCGTGTGCGGAAACAGCACGTTCACAATTCAACCCCGCCCCACCCCGCTCCACGTCACCCCGCCTCACCCGAGGTGAACTTTGAAATAGCTCCAAACGAATGATCAAACAATTCTTCGATGATTAAGTCTTATTTATTCTCATCACTTTTTCTGTTATTGGTCATAAGGTAGTCTGCCACATGCTTTGGCATATTTCACCGAAGACGATAACAAGTTCGACATACTTATTTTGTCTGTTTTGATGACTGTAATAAAACAGTGCAAATTTCATGTGTTTCTTTTTCCTGTTACGCTATTGTAACTTTACAATGTTACGTGTGTGTTACACTTTAAATTCCCTATCACAATGGTATTGGAAAATAACTTATTCAGCGTTTAACCCATCCCATTTTGCGATGAGACTGGTGTGTAACAGGCCGATCTAGATATGTAAGTAGGTTACTCATTTGACATACAATTGACGCATTAAACTGCACATTATTGTTACTATTTCTTTGTACTGTTTGTCTGTACGTGTAAACGAAATGTCATGGAACATCTTTTGATTAATTAGTGGTAGCTAAACAGAAATAACTGGGAAAAAAAAAACGGAAGAATATTATTGCAAGTAGGTAAGTATGTAAAATATGTGTATTCCTAATTTACCTACGACAGTAACACTTCTAATTTAAATTTTCTAGTTGAAATGTCTAGTAGTGGTTCCGAGTGGTGTGTTGCTGCGACGTAAACGTAACTGGTAAACGTGGGAGTGTACTGCAATCCTCTGCCTACATCTTCGGGGATTACAGGCGTGATGTGATTTTCTATAACGGTAAAGAAAAACATCGCGAAGACATCTACATACTTTATAGTTTTCAAGAATGTGTTTTAGGGCGAGTGAAGTCGGCTAGACCACATTTATAGCCGCTGAAAAGGTTAATGATAATGGTGACATAAATATAAAATTACAATTCACAACTCGCAAAATAATTAATCGATTTAATATAAATTAACTACTACAATACATATGCTAGTAAATTGATTAAACAAATACCAAATAATTTCGATCGGGGTGTTCATCAATGAAACCAAAACCCAATAACCCATTAATGATTAAAATTAAAATCATACTCCTCACCTCACCTCAACAAGCGACCTCACTGTTGCGGTTGATTCTGTCCGTCATTCATCACGTTTCAGTGCCTATACTATTTATTGTATTTCCTCATTTTATTTGTTATCAGGTCGATTTGATAAGGGTGAAAGGTATTTGATAATGACTGCATTTCCCGCTCTGTAAATTTAATGCTTGCATTTCTTGTTAATAAAAAAATAAATAAAAGTGCTGAACTGATTTTCAGCTCCGATTTAAATGAAACCCACATCCGATTCTTCGAAACGAACATGTACTATCCTATTTGCTGCATTGGGATAGGAAGGCAGAATATGTTAAGTTAAGTTTTCTCATTTTGAGAGGAGATCTCTATACAAGTACAACAATGGAAGGATAATGGGTTGATGATAATGACGAATCAGGGGCCTTTTACGGTCTATTCTCTATTAGTTTTTTAGTTATTAATTTATATTTATTATTAATTTGAGGCTCTTGTGGTTTCGAGCGAATTAATTTCATGAAACAGCTTCGCAACACGTTTAATATTAAAATACGAAATTTACCACTGTTTATCTTGTATGGATAACACGGTAATGCGGTGACAGGCTAGTTGCGTGACACAATGTTTCGTATGACGCGTATGTCACGACGCTTGTTCGTAATAATAACGAATAATGATCAGTTTGTAATATAATTATATTTGAAAAGGAGGTGTCGTAATCATCATTATTATCATATGTAAACTTGTTATCGTGACACTGTTGAAAATGGGACTTCTTTTACAATCAGAGGAATTTGGGCCCTTGTCTTCCATGATGTCCACGTGAAGCCTTGCAGACTTTACACATCTTAAAGAACATTATGAAGAACGGCATGATTTGCAGGTTTCCTCACGATGCTATTCTCTAGACAAAGTACCGCATTTCATTTGAATTTTGGATGTGTTGTATTAATGGCGAAATAAGCTGTCACCTCTAGTTCTACACAATTGTATGCTTGTCTATGTGTGTGTGTGCATCCATGGCACACAATTAACAGAGTGTCGAGAAAGGTTGCCTACATATTTCAACACCAACTTCCTATATCAGAAGACGAATTATGTCACAAAGCGGGCAAAATGATAATAACGAATAAAAAATATGAATAATCGACAAATCTTCTGAATACGATCCTCGGCAGACAAAATCGAGAAATTGACTTACCTATACAGATAATAAAAATGCTAATGAGTTTTGGATAGATATTCACTATGGGCTAATTTCGATATTCTTTTCTTGCTCATCAATGATATGTTAAGCAGCCAGAAATTGTTTGTGTGGCAACATAGGAGTATCTATTTTTACCGATTCGTATAACTTGGAATTATTTAAGACAAGAGTGAACAAGCACTTCCTAGGCAAGCGTGCTACATCCTAGGCTACATCTCGCTTTCTATCAGGTGGGCTAGCAGTCAAACGCGAG
>DWFY01000248.1:0-11007 GCA_018246875.1 Creonpyge creon creon | reverse complement strand
GACGTAAACGTAACTGGTGAAATGTGGGAGTGTACTACACTCCTCTGCCTACCTCTTCGGGGATTACAGGCGTGATAGTACGTTTTAATTCAGTATATCTTAGGTATATAATAATCGAAGAACTCCAAAACGGGCGCGCGTGTATGAAAAGGATGGTGAACGTAGAAAAAGCAAGTTAGGTTTTTAGGGATAGAAATATTTGGCGGTGCCCTTTACATACCCCGTAAGGGACCTAACGTGACTATATATTAATGAAATATATATTTTTATGTATACTTTCATCTCCTATGTTTACTTACGTTTGTCTGTTTTTATGTAGAGTTACGCAAGATAGATTGTATTAGTAACCGATGAATGAATATATAATTTTATGTATAAAGTAATTGTAGAGGAAAATAATAGCAGGAAAAAGCAAAAATGACGATCATAAAAATAACTTACGTAACACCATCATTATTATAAATATATTCAGTTTCATTTAAACTAAATCGTCAGATACCAGGTACTTAACATGTTAACGTTGATATTAACATTCTTTTATCCGCTAACGGTTTTTTCAATTTTAGGAAAACCAATTAAGCGATACCTGAGGAAACATCCAAATACTTTTTTTACGTATAAACGTGATGATGTCATCTTATTAATAACCAAAGCCTCCAAGAAAGACCAGTTAAGTACACTTGCAAAGATGAAATAATATTGTGAAATGAGCGCAAAGATAAGAAAGAAGCTTAGGAAATGCTTTATTGGACTCTATCTTTATCTTATATATGTATATACTACTTATATGTGAAATACTTCTTTTTTACGTTCGTGTCGTAAATGAACGAAATTGTATAATGTTATAAGCAATTATACTATTAGGAACAGAAGTGATAAAATTGATACATTGTATTAATCACGCGAAGGTATTATTAATCATAGGTATTTTATACGATATTAATTTTCCGGAATAAAAAAAAAATATCTCCGTGTTTTATTTTTATCGACCTATTATGGCGAACCAATAATATGACGTAGGGTTACATTAATTCAGTCAACATATTTACATCAATTGGTATAAATAAAACATATCTCTACTTTACCTGCGCATTATTATAATAATTTATTTAATTTGCACCTGCAAAGTCAAGCAGCAACAGGATGTTTGTACATACGGGACAGATACTAAAATTAACACCATCTCTATAAATATGTTATCGGCAATTGCTAAAATCCGTCATTTCGCGTACAGTCCAATAAACTTAAAGTCCATAAAATATGACGTCATTGAACGTGGATTATTTATAAATAGAACAAATTTATTTTTGTACTAACGATATTTTAGTAGCAAGATTTATGTTCCACGAAGTTGTGTACCACACTGAACGAAAATGAACAGGTTACAAGTATTTTGGTTTTCCATTATTCACATAAAAATAATAAATTAATATAGTTATCTGTCTCGTTGGTCGGGTGGTTGCAAGCGCGACTGCCGATCGAGAGGTTCTGGGTGCAAATCCCGGGTCGGGTACTATTGAATTTTTCTAACTTAGATTTTCGAGTAGTGAGTGACTCGGAGTCTAGATTTGTGCCCAGTGAATGGCAATAAGCTCACTCCCTATTTTATAGTGGGACGTAAACGTAACTGGTGAAATGTGGGAGTGTACTACACTCCTCTGTCTACCTACCTACCATTGTAACCATTGACGGTAACATTAGTTCCAAGCCAACAGTGAAGTGATACGTGATTGGACATACGGTAGACGGTAATTTACTTAAGGAGTGCGCGAGTGTAATACCCGCGCCTTGAGATTGATTCTCAGTAACTGTGATTACCTGCTGGCTCATTATAACAATTAAAGTATGTAGGTATATGTCGCCGAGAATGTCCAAAGTACATTATATAAGTGTATCTTAAGATCACTCCTGTATTTCTCTGAATGAGTATGCAGAAGAGTGCTGTAATCCCACTTTTCACCATTTGCGTTATACATCAAATGTAATATCCCTGTTGCCATACACCGGGCACAAATTCAGATTCCGTGCTACTTCTGGGGATCTCAAGTTATAAAACCTAAGAACACTTTGCCTGACCAGGATATCGAACCCAGGGCTTCTTGATCAGTAATGGCGCTTGCAACCACCAAAGCAACGAGGCAGTCACTTAAATACACGGGTGTATGATATCAATACGGTGAATGTTCACTATTTACTTTAAAATTAGTCAATAAACATTAAGTATATGGCCCTTCACCCCTTTCGTTGTGAGAGGAGACCGTGGGCAACACAGATGAGTGCCCAATATAAATGATAGACGAAATGAGAAAATCACAGAGTAAAAATTTGAGCTGAACGTGGTAATACCAAAATGGCGCGCTTATTGTTAGAATAACTCTAATCATGAAAATTCCAAAACAAAAATTAATAAAACAGTAAAAGCATTAAAATCTAGTATCTAACTTCTGTAGAAACACGTGTATATAAAAGCTATTCAAAATATAAGTAGGATGGAAACGGTTTTCGAAATTGATTTAAAAATAACTTTCCATTTAAAAGTGAAATTTAACGCGTAGGTGGAACCGGGTTAGAAAGTTAAAAGTTGTAATAATCGTGAATTTATTCATTTAAATAATGGTTAAATGTTTACGAGTCTCCGAAATCGGCGTACACGTATGAAGAGAGTGATGAAATAGAGAAGCTCATCAGGTCTGTACGGATGGAGATATCCGTTACTCGGTGGTCACTGCCTACCTAGCCACGGACCTGGCGTTATGATATAATAATAGTGAACAATATTTAGTATAATGAATACCAATACAGTCAATATATCCTTATATCCTGCGTTCTTAATTTTCCTGTTCTATTTATAAGCGCATATTCTTTAAAAGCAACTTTTAATTATCTAAAAAAAACTTTAAGGTACAACCGCCAAACTGAATTCATATCCATGTGTCATATTTATGCCCGATTAGCTATTTTTTCATTTAAGATTTTGTCTAAGTATATGAGTATGTAGTAGTATGCCATTGGCTCAAATAATACATGAAAGTTGAGAACGAGACAAGACGATAATTTCTAAAGAGAATTAAAATAAAAAACCAATACAAAATCCATTGCTATATCGAAATATATTATAATTGCATTGCCCATTGATAACAATTTGACAATCCAACAAAACTCACAAAATTACAACAATAAGGTAAATTAATATCTGACAATGAATTTGTGACTCATTCATTCATCTAGCCTAATGTACAAATCGATAGATTACTTGGAGCTAATTTCTTCATTTGTGACGTTTTTTTAATGTATTGCACCGCGCAGATACAGCGGCGACCGGATTGTGCTTGGAAATACGTGTACTTAGAAATGTGGGATCGTACGTCACGATAGTAGGTGAGCTGTGTCACCATATTTCATTACTATGTGTCCAATCCGCGCCACTCGTTATAAGTATACCAGTCGTACTTGCTGACGGACGCGTAGTGCCTTATCAGCGTAATTATAACGGACGTACGCACAATACTCGTGAGTCGTGACGTTATCATACAAGTTAATTACACTTAACGAGTGATATTTTTTATACACAAAATCTCACTGCTATAAATTTGTAGCTGTGTTTTATTATTTTATTGTATAGTGCGATTTGTTTTGTGGGAGCTGCACCAACAGACCGAGCAGGTAAATAATCTTGATAATCCTATATGATTAATTATAGAATGTTACATGTTCGCATCTAGTTTTAGCAAATCGTTACGTCTCGCTATATCATGTATGTATGTAACACTAATAAAAAAAAACGTAACATCACGCCTGTAATCCCTGGAGAGATGGGCAGAGGAGTGTAGTACACTCCCACGTTTCACCAGTTACGTTTACGTCCCAATATGATTTAGGTGGTGAGTCTATTGCCATACACCGGGCACAAATCCAGACTCCGAGCCACTATTACAAATTCTAATTTTAGAAAAATCTAATAGTATTTGACCCAGGATTTGAACCCAGGACCTCTCGATCGGCAGTCGCGCTTGCCACCAACACGACCAAAATTCTGGATTCTCAGATACAAGTATCATGACTTAAACATACAAGATGAGGTGTCCATAGTATTTAACTTAAAATTTATTAATTAGTTTTCGTTGTAAAAAGATTTAGCATTATATCATTTCAAGTAAGTACCTATAAAATTAATTACAAAATTAACTATTATTTTGTAATAATGACCTTGAAAAATGTGTTCATGTATACGTAAACAACGCAGCATGCACCGTACACTTCAGAAAATTCAAACTACCCACATTCTACGTCAAGATACTAAAGAAAAAATCAGACGTGACCTCACACGGGTTTCTTGGGAAAAACATTTTAAGTGATACTAATTCTGGAACAAATCTTCTAAAGCCTATATGATTCATAGTTTTAAATTACAATACATTGACTCATCTGTTGCCTGTACAAGGAGATCACTTACTCAGTTTTTGTGTGATCAAGTGAATTGGAGAACTTTCCATGGCAACACGTGTTATACTTGTATTAGCAAATAGCATTAATTGTGCTTAGTTTGCATAGTTGTTTCTTACGCGTGTGATCGTGAATGAAAATCAAACGGCCGTTCAGTTCACTGTTCTGACTATCCATTCAGGTCGTCGCAAACACCGCTATAATATATATATTAATGTCTTTTGTTATAATATATTATAGTAAATCCCCACAGACGGTAGCCTGTAGTAGACGGTATCTTTGCGTCATCATCTGCGCTATGTGTCATCTATATCGAGATATGTCTTGCTATATCTGTTCACATATTTTGATGACGTACAAAAGATGTATTATAGCTGCGTGTGCGGTCACTCGAACAGTAGTATAGAAATTATATTGCGATATACCGTAATATGCCTTACTATAATATATATTATAGCTCCGTTATTGACGACCTATATTACATCCACTGTCACAATACACAGAATTAGTCAATATCGAGATGTTTTTCGTATTTTTTTAAACGAAGAGATTAGCAAACGAAAAGACAGCAGTCAGAAGTTACCGCTGCCATCCATAGACATCTGCCGACCACCGACCTCGAACAGGGCTGTAGGAATAGGACTGTTAATGTTGCTTGATCCAGTTACTGTTTAATCCCGAAATATTGTTTGCATTGAATTATGGTGAATATTGTTAACTGTTATTTACTGCAACTGCGCAAATTCTATGACTAAACATGCCTATTATTATTATTATATCACGTCAGGTGCCTTACGGAGTAGGTAGAGAGCAACAAGTGCCAAATATCTTCATCTTTACATAGTTGGAAGTGCTTTTTCTACATTCATCACTCCGCAAACCCGCGCCCCGGTTTCAGTGACTAGTGTCTACGCTACACACACCTACTGCTCTTAACAATTTTCTTCACAATCTAAACTACTTGTTACATCATATAACGTCCATAGATTACAAATTCATTCTTTTCTAGTTATTTACGTGCTTTTTCAACACGCTGATGGATACAAACAATATCCATCGAGAATAAAACAAAAAGAAGCTTACGCAATCGTGATTGGCCTATGTTTATAAACGCGTTCGTGCAATGGCTGAATGAAGTAGGCGTTTAGATAGAGCACGGAAGGTAAAATCAACACCCGCCCAATTTCTTGGTACGCGGGAGAGTCAGCGAACTGTCGGTGACAAGAGATCCCGACCGGATTCTGAAACTGAACTAATTTTAGCGCATCCTGAAATTATTTGCTCTGAAAAAATATTCTCAACAGACGCGTCTACCCATGTTTCATTTATAACTGACACGTAAATAGGGAATCGTAGACGGCCAACGACGCCAAATTTTAATCTATATGTATTTTAAGCCTAGTTTTAAAAAGACGTACTCGTACTACCATTTGTTTTGAGTTTAATGTTACATTTTGCGCATCCGACTATTATTATTTATTATGTTGTCACGCCAGGTCCTTTCCGGCGTAGGCAGAGAGCAGCGAGACCTGTCGTGTTTCTTTCACAATCATCACTCTTTATACACTAACTTACGTTTCAAGATTTTCGACTTTTCTTTTGTACATTTTCTCCATCCTTCTATTATTAAAAAATAATTAATTCATCATCAACCTTTGTATCGCTCCATCATTGGACGCGGGTCTACTCAGAATGAGAAAGATTAGGGCCATAGTTTGCCACGTTGCAAAGCCACGCTGCTACGCTGGCCACGTGCGGCTGGGTAGATTTTGGCCGCCATAAATGAGATTACAGAGAACACTAAGGTGTGCAGATTGTCTCACAAGCACCTCACCTCTTTCACCGTTGCTGCAAGTTATAGGTAATCTTAAAATCGTTCTTTTGTAGTTACATATGTATTTTTGTATAGGGGTGCGCACAGGTTTTATCCCCAGGACTACCGGAATGAAGGGTAACTGCTAAACGACTAGGCTGGGGTATCGTGGTGTGGCATTTTGCTATAAATGGAAAAAACACAATCTATGAGTATTGTTCTGGCGATTATTACTGACGCTTAGAAATGCATAAAGTTAGTAGTATTGCTAAACTTCCTTATACATATCATAAAATAGACAAAGTAGAAAAAAATGGCCTACATTCGCGCACTAATCCCGGTACCTGCCAACCATTCCAGACTATTTCCGGAACCGCGATATTGACTTTCCAATATGGCGGAGTGGCGCAAGTGTTTCATTCACATTTTGGTAGTGACTGATAACAGCATTCCACAAGTATATCGTCAGAGTTCAGCTCATCGAAGTATTGACTGGCCTGTTGGTCCATCGTGGGTTCGATTCCCAAGCCAAACATTTTTGTGCCCAAGTATCTGTTCTGTGTTTGAGTGTATAAATATCTAATTAAATATGTATTTATATGTACATATATATGTAGTATGTCTGTTGTTGTCTGGTACAATAGCACGATCCACCTAGTTTCAAATCAGATGGCCGCGTGTGGAGACGTCGCAGTTAATTTATTTATTTAATTTTTATTATTGGCCTTCAATTTCCGTTGTCTAATATCCGTAAGCGGAAGCCATAGCCGAATACAATGAACATGATTTAGCGCTGTATTATAATTTTACCGGAATAAACCAGGGATCAACATCAACTTCAAAGGTCTTGGTTTTTACGATCGATTATCTGAATGCAGCGGTTAAAGCGCTTCTTTTTTCGTTGCATATACTTAACAAAATATTTAATAGAATTACCAGTAGTCCTGATACTGATTCATTTAAACGTAATATAACGAACTTCCGTGAACGGAGGGCAAAAATGAGTTTGTATGTAAATATGAACATCAGTTGAGTGATTCGGTTCATCATCACCACCTTTTTATTGTTCCGCTGACTTCGTCGGTTCACACGGTTCTTCTCTCAGAATGAAAAAAGTTAAAGCCACAGTTATAAATAATCAAACGTAGCTGTACTGGCCATGCGTAACCACGTTTCTCATTAAAAACGTTAGAAGTTCTAATAAGCAAGAACCTGTTTCACTGCCTATATTACTACTGCGTCGAAAAGAGTCTATAAAGTACTTGGATTTGTGATATGGCAATGGAAGGACCTTGAAATGTGCAGCTGTGATAAAAATTTCTTACAACGGCTTCGTATGAAATTTCTTAGAAAGTAACGCAGTTATTTGCAATTCGCGTAAAAGGAAAATACGTGCTGATGTTGGAGCAACTCCAAAAGAAATATTTGGAAACTTCGTTTTAAACAGTGTGGGTGCTTTGATTCCGTGTGTATATAATGTACATATATATTCAAATCTTCTTCGCAATGAGGAGTGTACTACACTCCTCTGCCTACCTCTTCGGGGATTACAGGCGTGATGTTACGTTTCTTCGCAATGACTGTCTCGTTGGTCAAATGGTTGTAAGCGCAACTGTTGACCACGAGGCCCTGGGTTCGAACGCCGGCTCGGGTACTATCGGGTTTACTAACCTGAAATTCCTAGTGTGTCGGCGTCTGAATTTGTGCCCGATGCATGGCAATAGGCCCCCCGCCTGTTCCATGGTTGAACGTAGAACATAACCGGTGTATCGTGAGAATGTGCAACACTCCTCTGCCTCCCCCTTTGGGGATATACAGGAATGATGTTATATTGTTGTTCATCTCAATGGCAGTTTAGGTTTAACGTCCCTAATTATGACGTCGTAATTTTGCGGTCACGAGTCTTTTTTTTTTCTCTCCCGACCATTTTTATCGTTCCACTGCTGGACACGGATCTCCTCTCAGAATGAGAGGGTTAACCACGGTCTACCACGCTGGCCAAGTGCGGGTTGGCAGAGTTCACACACCTTAGAAAACATTTTTTTTTATTTACTCTAAGGTGTGCAGGTTTCCTCACGATGTTTTCCTTCACCGGTACAGCAACTGATATTTAAACTTAAAATGCACATTCTTGTAAAGAGGTGCGCGCCAGGATTCAAACCCAGGCCCCCGGAGTGAGAGGCTGAATATCAAACCACTAGGCTATCACTGCTATCAAGAGTCATTAGTAAAGTTATTTTTTGAATTATTCAAAGGTCAGATATGAAACTGTTCGGTACTACAACTAATGTTATCGTATATTTTAAATAAATACATTCAGTGTCATCAACAAAATTTGCTTTCAAATCCAAGTTATAATAATATAATTGGCTATTTATTGGTGAGAGGTTCCCCTTTGATTTCCGCACTGGCCCTGCTCATTTGTGTCCTGACTGAAGATCCTCGCCTGGACCTGTTTTATACCATATCAGCTGTATTTCTGGTCGCCTCACCAGCGAGTAAATTTAAGTTGCATGTATTAAATAAAGGTATTCGGTTAAGAAAACGTTAGGGTACATTGGAAGTAGTAATAAATAACTTCATGTGAAGACTCTGATATGAATATCAGATATAAACAATTTTCCATACGCTCCCCCCTATTCTATGAGACGTATATAATAACTAACGAAATATACGAGTACTACACTCTTCTGCCTACACCTTTGGGGAAATACAGACGTGATGTGAGATAAAAACAATTTTCGTTTTAAAAACATGACTGGTAATATCTTACTCATAAATATTGATATCGAAAATGTTCACGTATAATGTAATTTAAGTACCCAAGCCATTAAATATCCTTTAATGACTATAGTTAAACGGTTCTTTGTTCTATACACCTTGAGTAAAACGTGTGAAAAGTATACGTTCCCTACATTAAACGTCACCAACGCATTGGCGTTGGTTTCCTTAACAAGTAATTAAGGAAACCTTAGTAATGGAGACAGACTAGACATGTGGTAAAATAAGTGGTTTCAGATTGTTTGTCGATAACGTATACATATGTCGACGAATAGAAAACATTAAACTAATGAAGTCTTAGATTATATTCCACATATTCGTGAACATGTTATCAGACAATGCCATCATTGCATTCTTAACGGCGTTTTAATAGCTCCATATTGATAGGCGTTCATTACAGACATTTATATTATACACTTGCGTTATATTTAAATTTCTTTATGTTGAGTTTTTGTTTTAATATATAGATATTCTTATTTTTAATAATTTATAGAAAACTTTTATACATTATATGTACGTTAAATAGATATTATAGATCATTTACATATTAAATATACGTAAATACAAAATTATTGACTACTATTTTCGGAGTGACGTGGATTGTCCAGATACTAAAGCAGAATAGACTATTTTAAAAAAATCTTATACTTTCTGTACTATTTATTGAAATGATAAAGATATAATCAATGTTTTCGTGATAATATCCGCGTATGAATTAGTATATTGTTAACTTGTTTGCTTATGTATTAATTGCCCTAATAATTTAGTGTATACATACATACTCCATTCCTTTTTGTTCTAACAAAGCTTTGGGCACGAGGTCTAAGTATATTTTAATGATTTGTAATGATAAATATCAGCTTTCTATTATATTGTATTGTCCAAATTCGATCTTTATCAGTTTTATCAGTCACAACAATTATCGCGACAACACTGGCTGACAGGGACCTGATGTTTTATAAAAAAAGTATAGGTATATTTATATGTCGAACCAATCAAAGTTATGAGTAATTTATTGACAAATAAAATAAAATATTTTTATTCAAACATTGAGGATATTATGTAATAATAAGAAATAAACTCTATGAAATTTAAATTTATATACACCTAAGAAAGGTTGAATAAAATAGCAAATGTGTCGAAAGAATAAAATTAACATGTAATAAAAAAAAAATATTATTATATGTTAATTTACTTTTGAAATGGGCGCTGCAACATATTTTACTAACTTTCACGAAGTTAAGGTTACATCTCATCATTATCATCATTATTAGCCTAAGTCCACATAACCTTCCTCGGAGTAGTGTTTGTTGATAATCCACACGCGGGGCATGCGGGTTGGGAATCGTAGGGCACAGTTATATGTAAAAGTATGGTTATTACAACTGAAATACTTTTATGGCTTAAAAAATAAATTTTCATCACGTAATAAATTTATTCCCAATAGCATGCTGGTTGTGTAGACTCCAACAATAGTCCACGGAAGGTTGACGTCAGGCGGTTGTGAACTTACTGCCAAATCTGATGCAAATGTATGTATATGCATTTGGCCGGCACCGCCCCAGTTGGGAACAGCACGGAAATGATAAACAAACAGCCCGTCCGTCTATGTTAATTATTTTATACATCTAATTGGCTTATGCTCGCGAACGTCCAAATTCAATTCATGAACTATCTAGATTCTAGATTATTGAGTGAGGATATCTCGGTGATTTAACGATGAATGTATGCATCGAAAACATCTTATATAGGTAGGTAACATAGGAAAGATTTTTATGTTTTCATTATATACCAATAACGGCGAAGGAAAATATGCACACGTTAGAATACTTCATAATATTCCCTAAGATGTATGAGGTCTGCCAGCGTGGCAGATTTTGTCCTTAATCCGTCTTATTCTGAGAGGAGACCCGTATCCAATGGTGAAATGGTAAAATTCTAGTTAAAATTTCTAGTAGTGTCTCGGAGTC
>DWFY01000247.1:0-11007 GCA_018246875.1 Creonpyge creon creon | reverse complement strand
GTGATTGTGGATCACATGTTCGGAATGAACCGCCAATTACAAGTTCTTTGGCTGGCACACAATCGTCTGGCATTACTGGCACCCGCTGCCTTAACCAACCTGACCTGCCTTATTCACCTGGACATTAGTCATAACAAAATTGATAGGTTCCACTTGCAAACATTTGCGCCCGTCGTGGACTCGTTGAAAACTATCAATTTTAGCGGAAACAATCTACCGCTCAACGAAATTGCTATCGTACTTCAGATTTTGCCGGAAATACAGGGCGTGGGAATGGCTAATTTATCACTGGAGAACGTTCCACAAAACTTCTTCACATACAACGACCATTTGACTTCATTGGACTTGTCTTGGAACAAGTTCACCAAATTCCCATACAAACTTCTAATGAAAACTAAGTTCTTGCAACGGCTGGATTTATCGAAAAATAAATTACAAACTTTGAACGAAGACGAACTGCAGCGCCTTGAGGCTATAGCGCACGTTGATTTGTCCAGAAACAACTGGCGCTGCGATCAGTGTTCTGTAGGTCCCATGATGATGTTCATGGCGACAACAGTTTTGAATTCGACCATTCGCAATCTCAGATGTCATTCACCATTGAAGTTGAATGGAGTAACTTTTGGAGATCTAGCTTATATGAAGTTAGATCTGTGTCCGAGTACGTACGAAGCACAGATGAGTGTGATTGCTGGATTGATGTTACTGTGTGTGGCAGTTCTGGCAGCAGTTGCGGGTGCGTTGTGTTGTACTAGACGCCGTGCCGCTCACTACTATACTAATGAGGAGAAAAGACGCGAACACGAGCACGAGCATCCTGAAGAGCTCCTGGGCCGCACCGAGCTCGGTAGTGTGGCGACCATCCACGCTCCTTACCACCTGGTAACTAAGGGCAGCTAGCAACGAGCCCTTACCCCGCCAGCCGATCGACGCACTCTTCGCGTTGCATTTGAGCCGTCGCCGCCGGCCCGTTGCCCACACGCCTCTAGAGCCCGTCAAACAATTCCTATTGATTCCGCGCCACTTCGATACTTACCGGCCCAACTCTATCATGCTTCATCAAGAGACATCATGTGATACGAGGACTACGAAGATGATCTAGTGTAAACCCAAAGACCGAACCGACCATTTTTGGTAACAGATCAATGAAAGAGACTAAAAGTACTGTTGATATTTCCTAGTTAGACGTTCCGTTTAAAATTGCGAAAAGATATTTTTATATATGTAGTTTTGGATATTAGCTTTGATCTTTTAAAACAGGATATAAGATAAATGTTTATAGTGCAGGATTTATAATATTAAATTAATGTTAGATATAAGTCTTCGGCTTTCTTTTGTGCTGAGTACTTAAATTTAGTTTTATATTCTCTTAATATATAGAAGTTACGAGTACTAACGTTTAATTTGTAAGCGGTAGACGTACTCTTTTACCCAAGATTTAAGTTAAATTTTCGACTGAGACTGCTACAGCCTATTTAACTGTATAAGTAATCTATTCACGATACGAGCATATATATCTAAATATATAGGTATGTTTAACTACGTATGTGTGAATCTTATCAGAAAATGGCCACTCGTAAATTCGCTATCGCAATTTGTTCATACATATATTACTCAAAAGCTTGTCATCCTTAGTAGTAAGAACTTAGTAGTAACTTGTAAATATAATTCATAAGAAAAACACACATCTACTATCCCCCCGCGTCGCATGTTTGATAAACTGTACATAGAGTGAAAGTGGTTTAAAATGAGTCTCAGTACAATTTAGCACAAAGTATTTCTTATTTGTCAGTATTAATAGTTACATATAATCTTAATTAACAATGTGACTTGTACAGAAAATATTGTGAGTAATTTATAAGAATAGAAAACATTCATAAATATAAAAATAGTGCTTCTTATGTACAAAATCAATGTAATAGATATAAAATTTTACGAAAGTATAAAACCAACTATGTATATGACAACATAATAAATAAGGGCGAGTTCAGACTGGTCGTATAGTTTGCGCACTGAAATAAATCCGAAAACTATTGTTTTAACAAACCAATTTCTACTGTTTCAATTAATCGTATTGATTTTAAATTGACTCTTAACTTAACTCAGACTTAACATTCCGTGGTAAAACATGTTAAGACAATTTCGGAAGGTGCTTAAATTGACGCTACATAGCAGGCGTCCGCAAATACATTACGTTCAGAATCATCACTAGTTTTTCAACAACGATGATACCTTCAATTCTTCGTTTCACTGACATCGCGATACCGTACGTCACGACGAACTACCCTTAACATGTTGAAAAATATTCATAAAGCACATCCCCGCAGGGCGGCTTGTGACCAGCTGCTGGTGAGTTACGACACCACGGACCCGAGTACTCCTGGGAAAGACTGTTCCTCCTCTCCGGTGAATGAAGTGGTAACCGGGAGGAACAGAACCCCAACTCTGACACGCCTTAGCTGGCTGATCAGAGTGGAGTCGCAAGAGCTATACGCTCGGAGGTGCAGGCGTCACTAAACCAGATCCCTGGTTCTTAAGATTCGATGCCTCGACACCTTCAGCTGATCAAATTTCATCCAAAGATCAGCCGGTCACTATCACGCAATCCAACTTTTAACAAATGAATACTATATTAAATTCAAACACAATAAGACCCAAAATTTGATGATGGCCATGATTAATTTTTCGATCTGTTTGAAAAAACTTAATTATATATTTATAACATAAAGACATAAATATAACCGGTAACAATATATGGTATAACATTTTAATAACTATTTAAAAGTTGGAATTTTGCGTGCATATATGTATATATGTAAATAAATTAATGTAGAATAACGACAAAGAACAATGATATTGTGCCAAATGTACATAAATATTAAATGTGAAACATCATGTAATTAATTGTAAGTTACACCTACTATAAGAATTTATTTGTGTTATAGTATCGTATTAATTCTGTAACATTTTTATTTGCGGTGTATTGGCGACTCAAAATGATTTTTGTTGTACAACCACAATTTATTATGAAACCGTGAAAATAGTACTTCTCGGATATATCGGGCATTAGTATAGTTTACGTTACTTATATATTTGAGGTAGAGGGAGACATGGTAGTATTATCTAACCACACGATAATAATAAAATCTTAATCATTTCTCTTCGTTATTACATTCTTGAATTATTTTCGATTTATAGTATTTTGATATGAATACGCAAACACGTAACTACTTCCACTTTACCAAATACATTCGTTTCCGAATTAAAAGATGACGAAGCTGAACACTACGTATCTTCACTATTGTAAGATAAATATTATTTACGTCTGATATTATATTACTGGCTTCTGGCTTTCTAAGATATAATTTTGAAACTGAAGTAGGTAGGATCTAAGATCTGTCTAACAGGTAATTTTCCAAAATATTTTTACGTACTCCGTCCACCTGCGTCCAACGAGCTTTTGACAAAAAAGTCGATCAAAATCCTTTTTGGTGGCTTTATTACAGCTTTATGCACCTACGTAGCCATTATGGTCCAAGTTGGTACTGAAACAAGTTTCTGACTCTTTATTTTCATTATCGAAAATTGGCACCTATTATGTAAGGTTTTCTTGTCGTTTTCGTCCACGGTTCAAGGACTGCCAGGTCGCCGGCGTTTATTTCTTCACCATTGTCATTTATGAGTCCCGCTTAACACGTTTCTGAACCTTCGAAACAAGTTCAAGCATGTTTTACGAGCAAATTTTTTCAAACCCTAATTAGATCCCACTTCGAATAAAACACAATCATGTTTTATGAGTAGTCAAGTAAAACACAATTTGCTTGCTCAAGGCATAGAAAAAACAAGATAAAAGTACTAAAAACAAATAAGTTGTAATGATTTATTTTAGTCGCATTATTGTATATAAAAATCTATTATATACATAAGGTACTTTATGATGTATTTATAATCACGTTTAACTTTATATATGTAGTTATCATTACAGCTACAATAATATATAATAGAGGTTATCAAGGTGGTTACCTATACAGATTGTGATAAATAATAAATGTAATATATTAAATAACAACTTAATATATTTTAATTATTTATCATATATTACATATTATGTAGATATCCACAGTGCGCCACTGTAACATTCTAAAAAAGCAAGACCTGTCTTTGAAATATTCATTGTTTTTAATACGCTTTTATTAGCTTCAGTCGTATGTATGTATCACTCGACCAACGAAGCACTATCGAATGGTTCAATTAGTTAATACGCTAGTCGTACGTATACCCGCATAGTAAGGATACAATTTATGCATGTATACAATCGTTCCTATGTTATTAAAACTTGATATTGAATATTCTAAGCATTTGTTTTCAATTATACTGTCTCTCAATCATCCTGGTAACATTCAGTGCTCGTATATAATTGTTTCCGCGCTTAGATTAGATTAAAACATCATTACGCCAAGTCCCAATCGAGGTAGGCAGCGAGCAGAGCACGAGACTAGTTATAGTTAAGTAAACTGAAAAATCTGACAAAGCAGCAAATTTATAAACCCAAAACGAAAGGCAGACGTTCTACAAAATACTTTAGCTCGTATATCATGTAAATCACAAATAAATATTAATTGTATCCGTAACGCGAAATTGCTCGCTATAATTTGACAGATGCACCCGTAAAATATATTAGCAATATTATAATTGTTTCTGCGACGTAAGATTACTCGCTGTAACGTGACAGGCGCTCTCTTTATCAGCCGCCCGTCCTCGGGCCGTGGCAAAGGTTATCTGTGTCTCCACCACCGTAGAACACATCCCCCCTTCCGTCCATCCCGGAGCACGCTTTAACTGCTTCTGATGC
The DNA here is from genome assembly GCA_018246875.1 of Creonpyge creon creon. Classification (NCBI taxonomy): domain Eukaryota; kingdom Metazoa; phylum Arthropoda; class Insecta; order Lepidoptera; family Hesperiidae; genus Creonpyge; species Creonpyge creon. The sequence continues at coordinate 6,155 of DWFY01000247.1, read as the reverse complement.
AGTGGACCGATAAATACATAGCCAACAGCATTCCTTTTGAACTCAATAACAAATATAATATTCGTACCGCAGGTTTTGAGAAAAATTTCTCGTATCGTGAGTGAAAAACTGATTTTGAACAGAGATAGGACCATCGGACTTAGGACTTTACATTAGGTGGCAATGTTGAGCGACAGGATTTTGTTGTGCGTGATCATCATCAGCGGTAAGTGTTAATAATTTTCGCTTTTTTATTGAGGATAAATAAATTCATAATTCATTTGCGTACCTACATTTCATGGTGCGTTTTATAACATTTATCAACTTAAGTATACGCTAACGGCTAAAAGTAAGTAATTAATGCTTTAATTACGTAATGTTACTGAAAACGCTATATCGAACTGCGCATTTCACAAAGTTTGTTATATTGCGTCGCCAAGTTACCACGAATTCGATCAGTACGTTGATACATAAAGTGTACACACTGTCATATTTATCTTCGTGTGGGTGTTGCGAGTGTGGTCTGTTTAACTTTGCAATTCATTATCATTTTCTTCTTAACTTATTAACGTGGCAGTGCAAATTCCGTGGAATTTTTTGTTTACACAAGTGAGTGAAGAGATTTTGTACGTGGCAAGAAGCTTTACGATAACAAGTCAATATTGTTTCAAATAAAAAGTCGCTTTATCAATTCTACTTCGCAATATTTATTTGCTCTGTATTTATAGTCATCAGTGCATAACTTCTGACAATATTTGTTGCAACTAAATAATATACATGCGTTTAATGAATATGGTATATAATGAATAAGGACGTATTATATAATATATACTTAACCTTACAGATACATCGGTAAGGATAGAGATGTTTAGAACTCGGTGCTATCTGCCTACCCCGTAAGCGACCTGGCGTGATAACATAGTAGTAATAATAATGAATACAATAATGTATGACAGTCAATTGTTCTTAATGATTAACTTTATTCAATTTAATTTTTGAGTGTAAATTATACGAATTAATAAAAACGATAGCTGTTACATTTAAGAAAAACATTCAAGTTGTTTACATTCTAGATTCTTACAGACTTTATGACAGGAATGCTATATAAAGTCAAATTTATGAATATTTTATTCGGAAATACACGAAACCACAATATATGAAACTACAAGTTCCATTCTAGCAACTGTAAACAACAGAAAAATATAATTTACAAATATGAATCGTTGTAATAGACAAAGTCTTATTCTTACTGCAACTTGTACCCAAGAAACTCTCGTAATAACCACCAACTGGAGTTCCTTTGGACCTTGTGTGACCTAGGTCCGGGTCAGAATTGCACCAGAAAAAGATTCAATACGGTTCTATGTGGAATGTTTCCTGCTCGCAAATGGAACTGCATGTAGACAACGTTACAGCTGCTGAGGGAGACATTATAAGGGTCGTTTATAAGAGTTGTAAGGATGGGTATCCAAAGGCGTTCGTCATTGTATTGTCACTACCGACCATAACAATGAAAACAAAGTAAATCTACTACTTCTAATGCGCATAGACGTTAGACCGTTTGGCGTCTTGATCTGGGGTCATCTTATCACCCACCAATGTAGATAAGTGTTAGAGCAGACTAATAGACGACAGCTGCTCGAGACTAATTAAAAGCCAAATCTAATAAAATGTATGGTTCGTTGGTCCAGTGGTTACAACGGCTGCTGAACGAATAGTCCTGAATTCGACCCACGGGTCAGGTTTTTTTTTTGGGATTTTCCAACTTGAAATTCCCAGTGGTAACTCGGAGTTTAGATTTGTGCCCGCTGAATGGCAATAGGCTCACCCCCTATTCCATGGTAAGACGTATAACGTAACTAGTGAAACGTGGAAGTGTACTTCACTCCTATGCTTATCTCTTCGGGGAAATACAGGCGTGATTTTATGATGTACTATGTGTTATTATTCTAGAATCCTTTACACTTAACATGTTTTATTATTAATGACGTTAAACATGTTTTTATATCAGCATGGACGACAACACGTCCTCATTTCCAGAAAGAGAGTCAATCTCGATACGCTTACTCCCTCCCTGTGCTCGCGCTGGAGCGATATGGTGTCGTTCCCACGATGTGAGCGTATATGTTGTCGCTTCTCAGAAATAAAACGACGCGACAACGGAAGTTGAATTTATAATGACGCTTGTAATATTCAGGTGTTTGTACTTACATATATAATAATAATATCTAGACACATCTCCACACACGGCCACCTGACCTGACCCCATAATAAGCATCAAGAGAGCTTGTGTTATGGTAACCAGACACAACAAATGATAGTTTTAGCAGATAGTTTTTGCACCCAGACACAACAAATGCTTGTACTCATCACAGAAATACTTAGTTTGTGTGTGAATCGAACCCACGACTTCCGGCGCTACAGTCAGGTTTACTAACCATACACAAACAGTCAATATATAGGAATCTACATTATTATATATTGACCGGTCTCCAAATCACGACTTGGCAAACGGGTCTTCGATGCAGTCTCTCAAAATCATTATTAATAAGCTATTTAAAAAGGGGTATTAATTAAAGAGAAATATCATTAAAACATAATTAAAGCTTAGTATGACTAATCAAAATTACAATAAAATGGCGCAACTGCTACTTTACCCACGCTATAATCAATTATTTCCAACAGCCCCTAAAACTAGATGCTTGTCCTTTCTCTTCTCCGTTTCATTTCTTGACAAAAGATATCTCTGTCTGTCTCGTCACACGCCCTTTCTGTTTTCACATCTTTATTCAAACATTTTCCTACTGGCCAATATTAATTAAATAATCACCAGTTTAATAAACAAGACAAGAGCTTTACAAAATACCAACGAATGTAACGCGTGACGATATATTATGACGATGATAAAACAAGTGTTAATTCTGATAAACTTTAAGTCAATGAAAAACAATAACATGTGCACTCTCAACTTCGGCCTATCTTTGTTTACAATGCAACGGATGCTGATAGCGTTGTTTTTAATGCGTATGCGATGAGATCACAGGAAAAGTTTAAGAGAATACATACCGAATACTGATTAGATTAAAAGGGTCACACAGATGTCGCAGCCAGCGATCATTACGTCATCATTATTGAAAATTAATAAGGAGTACTAAGACTAAATAAATTATAATGTATTTTACTCTCAAAACGTTTATTGCGCAGACATTTGACACTTTTGACAAGTGATCATTTCACAGAGATAATATATAGATAGATTAGGCTAGCGTGTATAAGCGCGTACGTAAGTGAAAATGTCTAGTTGATAGAAAGAGAAAGAGCATCCATTTGGTAATAATTAAATCGTAACTGATTGGCTTCTTCAGTAATTGACGCGCGAAGTGCCTGGCGGATACAATAATTTAAAGAGAGAAATGAGTACCAAATTCATTGTATTTCGTCCCGGGATTAGACCCAGGAAATTCTCAATATTAAAATTAAGTATTAACCCGTTTTAAGTTCAACCTCGTACACAATCTTGTTACGTCCTTGAATATATAATTTATAATTTTTGTATCACTTGCATATCTAGTTTCGCGCTGATCAAAGTTGGATTGGGTTTTTGTTTCCATAAAAAAAGCCAGACTCCTATCAAATGTTCCATATCTAAATTACCTAATGTGAATTATAGCAAAAAAAACTCAGGCCAGACTAAAATGATATGTTACCTCTGACTTAATATATTTTGGTGACAGGTTTGATGGATGGCTTCATTTTGCAATAATAATATGTTAAGTCTGATATTTTTATTTTAAATTAAACGTATAGAGCACAAGAGTACAAAAACCTCATTGGAAAAACAACATTTGGTACTGGTGTAGAGAATCTACAGAATACAGAGAAGAGGAATGTTTATTCATTTACTGGATTACGTTTAATCGGAGACTTTTCCACTTGTAATATTTAATAATATTACCTATCCTATCATGTAGTTAAATCATGACTATAACGTAACAACGTAACATCACGCCTATAATCCCCGAAGAGGTAAGCAGAGGATTGTAGTACACTCCCACGTTTCACCAGTTACGTTTACATCCCATTATGGAATAGATGGTGAGTCTATTGCCATACACCGGGCACAAGTCCAGACTCCGAGCCACTACTATAAATTCAAATTTTATGAAAAATCCAATAGTACTCGACCCGGGATTTGAACCCAGGACCTCTCGATCGGCAGTCGCACTTGCAACCAACACGATCAACGAGGCAGTCTATATTCAGGCGTGTATTTATATGCTTAAGAATATATATGTATATGTAAGACACATCAACGATTAACCTCAGGCCAAAAATAAAATGTAAAGTTATCTGTGCTCAATCATCTACAATTTCTGACTAACAACTTGATAAACAATACAAATGCCTATAACCGCGTTATAAGGACGACTCTGTAACTGCGGACAAAAGCTTTAACAGATTAGAAAGTTTCGCTGAAACTGTAAACTTTGGGGAGCGTCGCCTACATTGCTTAATCTTCGAGTCGCAACTTCTAATTAACCTCCGCATTATGATTAGTTTGAAACGATCGAATCACATAATCCCTACCAAGTTACTTTGTAATTAGATTTAACAAACTTTAAACTATTGTTTCATTTTATGTGGACCGCCTCGTTGCTCTAGTGACTGCAAACGCGACTGATAAACAAGAGCTCCTGCGTGCGACCTTTCGAGTCAGCTGAAGTTTTATCGGGTTTTTCTAACTTGAATTTCCCAGTAGTAGCTCAGAATCTGGATTTGAGTCAGATGTATAGCAATAAGTTCACCTCCTATTCTATGGTGAGACGTATAATATAACTGGTTAAAAGTGGGAATACTACACTCCTCTGCCTAGACTTTCGGGAAAATGCAGGCCCGATGTTATGTTAAACTATAAACTATTGTTTCATTTTGTGTTGAACGACTCGCCCCACTACATGTTGTTACTCGTACATGTTTGGCATCGTCAGTATCGCCAACAAATATCCTGCCACGTAGTTTTCCATACATCAGCTATGGATATATTATATGCTAACCTAACCTTACTATTCATAATTAATAATAAGGTAACATCATGCTTGTAATCTCGGAAGACGTAGGCAGAGGAGTGTAAGAAACTCCTACGTTTCACCAGTTACGTTTCTGTCCCACAATGGAATAGGGGGCGGGCCTATTTCCATACACCGGGCACAAGACTAAACTCCTAGCCACTACTAGAAATTCTAGTAAGAAAAATGCAATAGTACCCGACCCAGGATGTGAACTCAGGACTTCTCAATCGGCCGCAACCAGTCAACCAACGATAATCCTTATTTAATGATTTTCGTGGTTAAATTTGTGGAAACCCACACGCCCAGCGTTGGGATTATGGGCAAAAACCTTCTATAAAAGAGCACATGGACGGTCACTAAGGGTCACCCACGAGGTCAGTATCTAGCTGTGGACTGAGACAGGCTGATGATGTGATGCGATGATGTTGATATGTGAGCAAATCTAAATAAAAAAGATGGACATACGAACAGTACAGTTTGTTAGTGAAAGAATAACAATGTCGTACTGAATGGTAATTGATCCTTTTATTATACAGCTACTGTTACTAGTGCCATTAAACTTTCAACGACAATTAACCTTTAACTACACTACTAAGAATCGTTATAATTCTTATACGTTTGATTAAACTCATAAATCTTCTTCTACAAGACGTCACTTTTAATTCGGAATAATTTTAGAAGTGATTCGTCAATTAAAGTTTCATGACCATAAAGTACCAAATTGTGATTGCCGGCCTGTCATAATATTTGCTTATCATTGTCAAAGCGGGAGGTCCTAAGCTTCATACACATACAGTTTAAGATTATACTTTTTATAATGTTTACCAAAGTCAAGGCTATTTTTATTACTCAAATATTTATTGATATGTGATTTATTTTGAATTGGTGATTCAGTGTTAGTTTTTGCTCACATTTTAAGTCGCCAACGCGAGTGAAAATACATGCATGTTGGCACGTATTCGTGGTATATTTGAACAAAAACGTAACATCACGCCTGTAATCCCCGAAGAGGTAGGCAGATGAGTATAGCACACTCCCACGTTTTACCAGTTACGTTTACGTCCCAATATGGAATAGATGGTGAGTCTATTGCCATACACCGGGCAC
>DWFY01000246.1:0-11017 GCA_018246875.1 Creonpyge creon creon | reverse complement strand
GACCCGGGATTTGAACCCAGGACCTCTCGATCGGCAGTCGCGCTTGCAACCAACACGACCAACGAGGCAGGCAATATTTAGATATTCAATATATCAATATTTTCGGTACATTAATATTTTCCTTCTTCAAAATTAATAATCTAGTATAACATAACGAGTGAATCGTGGAAGTGTACTTCGGGGATACAGACGTGATGTTATATTCCTTCTTTAACAAGTTGTTAATAGTGGCATACGAAGTAAGTATTCCGAATCTCTGCTCAGAGCTTACTGATCTTACAGCTATTAAAAAAGCTGAATGCACCAATCAGTCAATTCGCATAAATATGAAGCAATCCTCACAGCTAGACCGAGATTGTTAGTCAGGATTACACATAGTCCTTCACTGGCCACCGTTTCTAAAGGTGTGCAAATGTCGTTTTGTGTAAAATTTCGGGCTTCAAATTAACAGGCCAAATGGAAGTTTAAACTTGTAATGTCTGTTCTAAAGTGGCGGTTTTTCGATTTGTTTGGTGGTGAAAATATGTTATATCTTATTAAAACTAATGTAGTTCTCATTTAAAAAACTACTTTACCCATTATTGAATATGTGCGTATCTTTACTGTAACATGATCGAACATTTCTTTCTCAATTACATCAGTTTCATACCAACTTTGAAAATATAACCGCAATGTTCACTGTAACCAAAAGACCATATTATGTATTTTATGCATTAGTATTCGTCAAAAGTGTTACTCAATGTATAGATTGTATTCTACTCCGCTTTATAATCTCATGACAAACATGTCTACATCTTCCATTAAGGCTAACTTACAGATCTCGACAAATAAATTTACTTTATTTTTTTTAATGGTCTCAGGTCTTTTTACACCAAGTACTATATTTAAATCTTTCACTACTCACATTTTTCTAAAAACGATATCTTAATTATCATCCAATTTATTCCCAGACTTGTATTCCTTACATTTCATGGAAAATTTTGACAAATTATATTTATCCTAGCATTTACTCGCAGCTCCGCTCGCTCAGAATTCGATATTATAATAAATTTCAATAGATCATATGCTTTTGTTAACCGAAAGCATAAATCTAAAATTTCAGAAGTGTAATATCCGAACCGACGAATAAAACGTTCATCCTTTGTTTTCCCCCTTAGGGAAAGAATTTCCGATAACCTATAAATACATAATATTTTTAAATAACCGAGATCGTAAATTTAAAATTTTAGATGTATAACTACCAAACCGACGAAATTTTGTACAAACTTGCAACCGTTATTTTACTCCCTTCCGAGTTGAATTAAAAAAATCTATAAACACAAATGCTTTTAAACGACGTCAAGCATTAATATAAAATAATTTTCAAACGAACGAAATTTCATACAATCTTTCAACCCCTGTTTTACCACTGTAGTAAAGGAATTTCCAAAAACCAATAAATTCACCAACTTACTGATACATTGAGTATAAGTGAAAAAAAACCGAATAATATGATGAAATAGTGCGAATAGCAATTGATAATTAAACTTAATCAGAACAGTAACATAGGCTGAACCAATTTCAACAATAAATACAGTTATTCCATTTCTTATAAGGACATAAATACATGATTCTATACGTTTATATAATTTATGTTCAATTAGTACTAATAGAGCTAATTTTTTATTTTTTCTTACTTAGTGATAGGCTCGCGTTTGACTGCTATCCCACCTGATGGAAAGCGTGATGCAGCCTAGGATGTAGCACGCCTGCCTAGGAAGTGCCTATTCACTCTTATCTTGAATAACTCAAACTTACTTGAATAACTCAATAACTTGGCCGACTATGGCTTTAACCTTTCTATCTCTTAGAAGGAGACCCGTGCTTGATATTTTTACAAGCGATAAATTACTTTTTATTTTCACATTGTATGTATCGCCGTCATGTCCAAAACCCAATAAACATCAATTGCTCCAAACGACGCATCATTATTCATCTACTATTGAGGAAGCAGATCATTTGTTTAATGGCGGCACTAACAAGCAAATGTATGATTATGACATGAGACTAGCTAGACACAAATTTGTCTATGAAAATATTTTCATAATAATTTAGAAGTAGTTCTATATTCAAATCGTCTTTCGTTTAAATAGTGTTAGCGAATGGAATGTTTCGTAGAGTACAGAAGACAAAATGGCCGCACCTTCTATCTGATAGTTTTCTAGTCCCTTCTTTATGTCTTATAGTTTTCTAGTTCAGTCTGTCTTATAGTCGTTTTAGTTATATACTCCGTGTTTGTTGCTAGGTGCCGTTTAAATTGAAACGTAACTATTTAAAGTACTAATTTATTGTTTAAAAAAAGGCAATAGTTATGTTGGAAATATCACTAGAAGTAAAATTTATTAGCCGTCATGTTTGTAAATCAATTATGGCTAACAAAAAGATATTTAAGAAATGACTATTTTACAAAAGTTTTAACGGTAACCTAATTCTTTAATTCCATACATTTTCGTACTCTCAGAGTGGTAACAAAATGAAATTATAAATTGAATTAAAAATAGTACCTCTTCAAAAGCACACGCCCTTACACGTACTACAATGCGCAGTGAAACGACAAAATGGCGCCTTTTATTGTTTTTCGACAAGTATTGCCGACAACGAAAATAGAAAAGCCAAGTAATAATATACCCGTACAAAAGACTTCAAAATACTTTTTTTTTCGAACGGTACTTTTTAAATAACAATTTACAGGTCGAGGTCGTTAAAGTTTATATTCTTGATTTGACCGCACTGTTTATACAATGCTATCAAATACTACACTACTAAATTGTTAGTACCTACAACCCATTGTATCTGCCTATTCCAATTCCATTTTCCGGAAGTGGGGAACGTATTTGTGTGACGCAATTTAATTCCGAGGCACAACACATGGATATAGAGAAGCGGGGAGGGTTGAAGATATACAGGAAGTTGTAGGGATTCTACTGTATGAATTGTACAATTTTCTAAACCGTACCTATAAATATACATTTCTGTCTTTAATGGAACTTAAATCCGTATATAAGGTATTTCCAAGGGCATTTTAAATACCTACTCCGTAACAGCCGTTACAATAAGCCTATAGCTTAAGGATGTTAATAGTATCAGAACACACTCGCACGCACACACAGGCACATACACAGGTACAGGGCACACGCACACATACAAACAAACACACGCACACAAACAAAATCAGTTGTTCTGTCTCAGTTGTTGTTTACAATATGTAAGGTTAAGGCTGCCGTGCCTCATAGGGTCGGTGAAATCGTCACTCTTCGATAGGCATCAATGACGTGCAACAGTATTGTGTTTCACAAGTACCGTCAAGGTCAACAGTCGTTACAGCCTTGTTTAAACAGGAAAGTGATTTACAAGAGTGTACATAGGAAATAATCGTACTTAATAACCTTAAGGTAACATCCGCGTGACTGTACCGTACGATTCGATGAAGTGTATAGGGGACGGGTAAACCGATGCATCTTGTGGCTTTTGTCTTTGAGGGTACACTAAACATTTGGTTTAATTACGTTAGCCTTATATCCTTGAAGGAAGAGTTCCGTAGGCGAATTCTAAATGCACCACCACAAGGAATACTGAAAATTTGACAAGAAAAATCACACAAACCGAAGGTTGAAGATGCTTTTTTATCGTTATTTTAAATTTATGTAAATACCGTTGAAACGGAACTGTTTCCAAAGGTTTAGGTGTTGTTCATTTTGACCATATTGACTTGTTTGATTGTTATTATAAATGGCACAAATATTTGTCCTGAGCGAGTATCGAACCCACAACCCCCGGCACAACTGTCAAGTTCACCGACCACTGGACCAACGAGAGTGTACTTAACTCACAGTAATATCATACCATAGTTCTATCATAGTACTTAAGTCATTACGAATGCTCATGTGTGTGTATTAATTGTTACGTATACCCCGAGGGGAGTTTCTTCTCTGTAATTTTTCAAGTTGTTTATGAACAGCAAGTGTATTGTTATTTGCAGGGTGTCGGACAAGTGTACAATGAACTACGGACCAAGGGCGTAGAGTTCCCGATGACCGATTTGGACGCGATGGCGCCCATTTTCACTCCGCAGAGGGTAACGTATTACACTTATATCGGAAATCAATTGTATTACGCAACGTCACGCCTGTAATCCCCGAAGAGGTAGGCAGAGGAGTGCAGCACACTCTCACGTTGCACCAGTTACGTTTACGTTCCAATATGGAATAGGTGGTGAGTCTATTGCCATACACCGGGCACAAATCCAGTCTCCGAGCCACTACTAGAAAATCTAAGTTCGAAAAATACAAAAGTACCCCGCACCTCTTAATTGGTAGTCGTGCTTACAACCAACACCACCAACGAGGCAATCAATTGTATTAAATTAGATTTTACGTCCTTCCAGTTACACTGCCGCCAATTCACTAAAGTTTCAATAGCATCGTGAATCAGGACTCGCCAACGTGCGGTGAAGGAAATTTGAATTAATCGTGGGCATTTAATAAAAAATCAATTTGTCTTAATTCTCTGTTAGTCAGTTCATGAAACATTCAATTCTGCCTAATGATGAAAGGTCTTTTTAAGATACTGAAATTTAACATAGACAAACAAAAAATTACATAAATGTATGTTGAGTTTCTTCTCTGTGCTGGACTGAGGCATACTTGTATGTCACTAAATAGCTTTCATCAATCATTAGTCACAATATGTTCGTGCTGGTCACGCATCCAACGACTGACCAAATTCAACGTTACACATCTATATAATTCTCGATCCAGCGCTACTCGATGAATGGAGATATCATGAGAGCTGATGACAATATTTTGAAAATATATTTGCAGAGTGTACCAGATGGCGTGGAGCCCGTGGTGGGCTCGCCACAGCGGGCCGCGGTGGCGCCCGGCTCCCCTAACCGACCCACGCAGGAACAGATAGCGGGCACTGTGAGTATACGCAACTGTTCAAATAAAAAAACTCAACTGTTATAAAAAGTAGGTTCCAACTAAATCACCTCTTATACATCGTTATACAAACACACAGTAGCGTCTTCAACAGTTTAAGTGCGTCAATTATTATTTATACGAACCATTTAGAATCGCTTAAATTCGACTTGCGTGGATTAGGAAAAGGTGAGAGTGAAGTTGTTTCAAGGAAAAATATGCAATGTTATTTGTTTGAACTGTTTTAATATAATAATTGTTATGTTTAATCTCCTGTAAAACTTAAAATCTTGTTGTTCACTGAACTCTTAACGCTGTGTCAGGTGACGCTGTCGGACAACCAGACGAGCAAGCTGCGCGCGGACCTGGCGGTGGTGGAGGGCAACATGGAGGTGATGAACGACATGCTCACCGAGCTCACCACCCAGCCGCACGCGCAGCACCACGAGAGCGACATCGAGCTACTCAATGTAAGTATTTATGCCGCATCCGCGCCCTCCGTCAGCCGGGAGCGCGCTCAAACGCGAGCCTGTCATATAATAAAAAAACTCTTCATTAGTTCATTTGTGTGATCTGTCGGCTGGTGCTTCATTCGAGCGGCTCACGAAACAATGGTTAAATGAGTGGCAGTCAGTGGGGCACAGCTAGGCCGAGGCTAGCGCGCGGCTAATGCGGCTGTATCGCGGGTGCGGCGTGCGCAGGAGCTGGCGGAGACGCTGCGCGCGATGCAGGCGCGCGTGGCGGCGCTGGTGGCGCGGCTGGCGGGCGCGCCGCTCACGGCCGACCTGCTGCTGGCCAACGACCGCCTGCACAACCTGCTGCTGCGCCACAAGCGCTTCCTCAACAACAGGTGCGCGCGCTAGGCCCGCGGCGGCGTTCGCCAAGGCCGTGTTTATGCCCACTAGTATTGTCTATGAAGTAAAACAAAAAAATGCGATCTATCCTATAGTTATAAAACAATAATGTATATAAGTATATTTTAATAGACATGTAGTTTTGTTAATGTTCAATGTAAACATTCTTATTGTATTAAAAAATTAAGTATTTAAAGATGCATAGTTCCTGGTCACCATATTCTGATATTCTATGTCACCCGGTTTTTCTAGTCTGTTTACTAAAATGAGCGATCGTATAAATTATTTATTAAGTTCATAACATAAAGTCACATAAAAATCTAATAAAAGTAATCAACTAATTGAAATGGCCCAAATTATAATTAAAAATGGAAATTATTCTAATAAAAAAAAAACTATCGAATAGGAACGCAGCAACTGGCGGTGCTACTCCGTCAGCGATCCTGGGCGCGGCCATGGGGGTGCCCGGCACTAATGGTTCACGTGAGTTGATGAAAAACGATTTCTAACAACAAATATACAACACCACTATAACACACAGAAATCAACTTGACACCTTGCCCCCTCCCCCACACATGGAATAGGTGGTGAGTATGTTGCGATACACCGGGCACAAATCCAGACTCCGAGCCACTACTACAAATTCTAATTTTTAGAAAAATCCAATAGTACTCAACCCGGGATTTGAACCCATGACCTCTCGATTTGCAGTCGCGCTTGCAACCAACACGACCAACGAGGCAGTCAGAGTATACGAACGAGTTGGCAACGAATATAGTGAACTGGTACTGATAAATTATCATTATAGACAAAATTAAACAAAAGTGGTTAAGTAAAATATTTAACAACGTTCATTATGTTATTCTCAAATTCTCTTTTCTTTTTTCTTTGCCGTCCGCGCTCCTTTTGTTTTTTCCTTCTCATTTATTCTCGCCCTACCTACGACAGACATTTTTAATCGTGTTATTTTTAATTCTACAGTCATGAATGAAAAAAATGTATTGTCATGTTACATATAAAGCTAGTAATGTTAAAATGTATGTACACATACGTTGTACAGTTTGATGTAAAATACTTGCAAATCAGCAATCACGTAAGCAACGGAACCGATATGCGAAACGTCAGCGATAACGAGGCTTGAGAGACGACGCTTTCAGATTTTCCGGTCGCGCAAATAAATTTAACAGTCACCGTACATTTTACGAGCTCAATTCACGCTTGAGTTTCGCGAGAAATCCCGTCAGCTAAGCAAGCGCCATTGGTTTTTTGTTAGTTACACATTTGTCAGTGCGCCTCACGTGTTTGGCTTTCAGGTTTCGACTGAAAGTTTAACAATTAAATTTATCCGTGCACCCTCGTTTGTGTTGGCGTTTCTGGCGGTTATTTTTATGGTTAACTCTTGATTGTGCTTTCGACTTTAAAAAAAAATCTAACCAGATGGATAGTTGTATGCATATAAGTTTATTACACTATTAAATTCATTTGTCAGCAATGATTGTAACCCTTTTGACCCTGGCCGCTAGTTTTTCCTGTTAAAGCTCACGGCTGGGCCATATTCGGCGACGTAGGTGCTGTGCGAACACAGGTTATGGGCCGATCAGTCTGTCAGATATTTTTAAGGAAAAGCTTTGACGATTTCACCTACAGATCACAACCGGAAACAACTGCCAACGTACCTTTCGGATCACTAAAACACTCTTGGTTGCCATTAGCCGTTATCAATCAAAGTTCCTCTATAGATGCTATCATCTGGGGTTGCTTTACCATTTCACAGATCGCTTTAATATGCAACCGCTTCAGGCTTTCTAAGGCTTCTGTCTAAATCGAGCATTTTTTTTATTTTGATATATATTGTTATTTAAATGCAGATACACCATTAACTGTTAGGTGGTTATTGCAACTAGCATGATACCTACATATGTCGTCTCGAACCTCGATTATGTTTTATATCTTGAGACCTATCAACGACGCGTTGCTCTTTCTGAAAAATGAGCTTAAGCTTCATTTGCACGAATAAAGCCGGTGAAAGAAATCATACAAAAGTAAGGCGCTCAAGAACCGCTTTTTGTTACTTAACAATTGGGTGTACTCGTACATTTATGTATTTTGCTTTTTTTAGTGTATATCACAAAAAATATATTAGTTTTCTGTAAAAAAAAACACTATAATTTTAATGTCAATTAACTATTAAAAGTATGTCAATTAAAAATTATCTCTCGAAACTAGAACATTATTTTCGTTCTGTAACAATTTTTTTTATATACAAAAATTGCGTTGCAATATCCATTAAGCAGGATCACCGTAAATCGTTCATGCCAAATGGAGATATATGATTATTACCTGAAATATACATATGTACGAGTATATGCATCGCATAATTGGACATTTGAAATATTACAATTGCATTGATCATATTTTTATTGTATTTCATGAATAAAATATTGTATTTCATACAGGTATGCAAATGCAAAGCAAATAACATATTTTATTATTATGACTCGCATTTTATGTACATGTACATAGGTTGTCGGTTTGTGCCTTTTATATCAAATGTGGATGGACCTGTTATAGCAAATCATCACAAGCCATGGGAGTGTACTACACTCCTCTGCCTACCTCTTCGGGGATTACAGGCGTGATGTTACGTATGTTACGTATCACGAGCCATCTTCCTTTTAGCGCATACTGTGCCCTCAAACAAATGTAAACTAGTAAGCGGTTCCCGTTGCTATTATTTGTTAGATTATTGGATAAAATATATACAGGATTTGGATTCAGTAATGTGTATCTTTCCCGATTCGTACTAGCCCAGCGGTGGCGTAACCTGCGAGATTTTCCCGGTTACTGGAAGAGATCCATGTCCAGCAAAAGGTCCAGTTCACATTCAGCTGAATTAAGTTGACCTCATATGTCTGTCCTCTAACGTTTTGGTAGCCTATAACGATTTATGCAATAACCCTTTCATACCCACGTACGTAGTCACAGGTTACTAGGTCTTAGATGCGGTCTTGGCTCACTTTTCACGTAACAGAGGGAGTATTATACATGTTACCTATCTAATCTTATGTTATCAATGCAATCAACTAATCTAACTTTTAACAGGACACTTAAGTCCTCAAATAGTCACTAATTTGTCACATCTGAAGCATCTGCTTAAATTATAAAGTACTTTTGGAATTCTTAAAGTTCACAAACACGCTTTGAGCGTGGCAGTGTGGATATAACTGCGATAGTGGTATTTCAAAAGCCTTTTTTCCATTCTGCGTCAGAAATCTCTTCCTTCGCTTGTTTGAAAGGATTTACTGAATCTTCCGGCGCCGATAAGCTATCTTTTTGATACGTAGGCGTTGGTTCATTTTTGAAACTCCGAACGGTCGTCTTATGCTCCGTTCCAGAATCATACTGATAAATTCAAAATTCAACAGCAGTAGTAATATCGTATGCCCGCAGATAGCGCAGTTGTTTCTTTAAATTTCGCTAGCGTCTTACGGCACGGTGCCTCTTTTCGAGCATCGATAAGGTTTTACGATACGAAAGTACTGTCATATGAGATGCCTGTGTTCAATCTGGTATATATTTCTCAATGAAAGCTGCATGATGGAATGCTTCTATTCATATGTTATTGTCCTATCATATAATAAAGTTTTCGCTTCAACTACGTTTATTTCCATGATACCCACCAATGGGTAATTTACTTTAAAAAGTCCATTAAAATTATTTCAAAGTCTTTCAGTCCTTCGTGCAATAACATTTTAGTAACGACTAATTCAAGGGCGTTTACAAGTGCCCATTTAGAGATGGCTCAGATTTTCTATATTTTGGACAAATGGACATATACATTCTCCAACGGCCATTAATTTATCAAATACATTTAAATGTACATATTTAAAATATGAATATTTTTTTACTTACAGTAGAACTGGTACTGTTCTTAAAGCAAAAACTTTATATTTTTAATGTTATTGTGAAGGGTTCACAAAGTGTAGTTATTTTTAGCTAATATGTACTAATAATGAGTACGATGAACTGATGAATATTTTTATATCGTGTTAACATTTGTTCGGTAGTTACACAAGTATACGATCTAGAGAGCCTTATGGGAAATTATAACGATATTGCACGATTGTCGGAAATATCGATGATTAATGAAAGCTGTGTATATACATATATAGCCTAGTAGTTTGAAATTCAGCCTCTCACTCCTGAAGGCCGGGTTCAAATCCGCACACCTCAACAAAATGTGCGTTTTAAGATTAAATATCACTGGCTATAACGATGAAGGAAAACATCGTGAGGAAACCTGCACACCTTAGAGTTCATAAAAGAAAAACGTTTTCTAAGGCGTGTGAAGTCTACCAACCCGCACTTGGCCACGTGGTAGACAATGGCCTTAACCCTCTCGTTCTGAGACCAGACTCGTGTCCAGCAGAGGAACGTTAAAAACGGGTGGGGAGATACATATATAACCAGGAAAAAATAGTTCATATATTAATTTGATACTTACATACGCCTACATGAGTTCAGGCAAATGTCAACTGTTTCTGACGCCGTTGTAAATGACCTGAGAGTACAGCAACGTCAAACGTAGTCTAACCTTGAGTCAGTGACCGCTTTTCGTCACAAAACTAAATCCTAAACAGTACTGGAAGTCACTTTGCACTGAGGGTAGCAGCAATCGTTTAAATTTGTTGTTAGGATTGATTTAAAAACCGTCTATAGTTTTAATTATTATCGAGATGATATATACATATACATGTATATTGAAGGATTATTGAATATGGAAATTCACGAAGCTGACAAAAGTGTTTTAATTTTTGTCGAAAATTAATTATCCGAATTTATAATCAAGTTATAGATATTAAAATTGGTTAGTTCATTATTACAAAACCGGTCGAGTATGAGGCCGACCGGCGCGTAGAAATTGATAATATTGTTTTAGGATAATTAATTTTTAAATTTGAGAAATAGGAGTAATTTAATTGTATTTACCTTTAGTTTTATAAATTCATTTGCTAAATTTTATACACTTCAGTTACGATATTAAATCATTATAGAAGTTACTCCGCACGCATTAGAAGTATTCATAAACGTAACATCACGCCTGTAATCCCCGAAGAGGTAGGCAGAAGAGTGTAGTACACTCCTACATTTCACCAGTTACGTTTACGTCCCACTTTGGAGTAGGTAGTGAGCCTATTGCAATAC
>DWFY01000245.1:0-11018 GCA_018246875.1 Creonpyge creon creon | reverse complement strand
GTACTCGACCCGGGATTTGAACCCAGGACCTCTCGATCGGCAGTCGCGTTTGCAACCAACACGAGCAACGAGGCAGTACATATTTACGTAAGTACATATGTACGTATATATACATATATATTTATTATTACTTAAAGAGACTTACAATGATACGTATTAAGCGCTAACATTGTCTCTTGCAACAAACTGAAACCATGAAATAGAATAAAACGTCTAATAGTGCGTAACATACAAATATCTCTAATACAAGGAAGTACCCTTCTCGACGCCCTCACGACACTAAATAATGCACGTCAAACACGCAGCTAACACCAATTTCCGGCAGCACATAGGCGCCACCAGCCGCCGAGGAACAAATACGGCCTTTCATTAGTCGCGGTCACCTCGTACGTTCGGCGAGCGGGAGCGTTTAACGAACCCTTCTCGCTTATTTCAGGCTTCGTGAAAGGTTAACAAAGAAGCTTGTTTATGGACGGGTCGCGTCAAACGAAGCCTCTCATACTCTACGGATTATTACAACCATACGATACGATTTTAAGTACACGGTTAGTATAAATATTATATATAATATAAAAATTAGCGAAGTCAAGCCCTTATTGTTTGATGCCGCTTTTTAAAAGCAACTGAAATACGGCCAAATATCCGTAACCGCAGAAGAGCGAAAAAAGTCAATAAAAATACTTAAGATATAATTATCATGAGTGCCTTGCTCATGTTTATCTTCACAATGTAGGTATATCTGTAAATCGTCTACGTTCTTTCTGTCCGTATCTAGTCGGAAAAAAGAGTGCGTTTATCAAACAATTTTCATCATTAAACTTACTGACACTTGGCTCAATTTCGGTTGATCTGATCGCGTTAGAAGACGAATCAATCCGCAATCAAACTGTCGCCCGCAGACCACCTGCAAATATTTTCCTATTCACAAGTTCGAAAGCGGCTGTCGGCCGACTTCATTTGATTTTGCGTGGGTTGAAATTACTTAATACCGTCCGTACGCTCTGCTCAAGATTGTCAGAAATTTTGGAACGTTTTGTGACAGATTCTTAAGACACTTAGATACCGCAATGTTGCAAGATCACAAATATGTAATCAAACCATTTGTTTAATCAAAATGTTAAGCGGTGTTGCAAATATGCATAAGACTAAAACCAATACGTTCGAGCGTATGATAAGAAAGTATTTGTATCTAAAAATGTATAACAATAAAAACACAAAACCCTTAACATTTTGTAATTAAAAATCTGAAAGGTTTTACAAAAGAAGTTAAGAAATAAGGTTATAAATAAATAAAAAGAAGGATGCGGCAAACAACAACAGGAAACGAAACCTGTGCCGCTCCGCCAGTACCGAGCGACGCCATAAATTTCCCATGGGATTAAATTAATGCCCGATTTCGAGAATTTGCTTTCGATTGTAGATGCGTGACGTTTTTTCCACATTGAAACTCACGATTGGTAGTCTAATCTGATCATTGCAAAACTCTATGTACTATCATATTATTATTATTTGAGGGAACCGTAGTGCTCATTGTCGCCAAAATATTAATTTAAATATATATATATATACATGATCGTTAAAAAGTTCAATTTAAAATGATCTTTACATTCATGGTCCAACATCTTAAACATCCATTTAACTTTCTTTTTAACAGAATTGACAACAAATATTCATGTATGTAAAATGATCTTCTGTTAGTAAAAAATACTCTAGCAAAAGCAATAGTGTACTCTTAATTTTCATCCAGAATCAGTCTAGGCGAAATGACGAAATTGATAATAAATATTCATTGATTACACGCCGATGATTATTTGACGATGTATATTAAGCACGAATATAAACGAGTTAAGATATTAACGCGAGCTATTCTCTCGATTCCAAGTCATTGATCTCATCTAAGGGGACTTTTGATTAAAATTGAAAGGACGCATATAATATATATACAAAGCCGCTCCGTTGAGGTGGAAACATCTATCTACACATTGAATAAACTGTGGCAAGCTGAAAGTCAATGCAATAGACAAAAGTAAAAAAAGCTTCATATACTAGATGTAACTATAAGTTACGTGCAAAGGAATGCACTTTTTTATACGCACATTGTCCGCCGAAAGTTCTAGACGTGTTCTAATGTTCAGTTAAAACAGTACAGAAAATATAACCTTTTTTTTAAAGAGATACAAAGAGGTTGTATTCAGATATACAATGGTTTTACTATTATGAGGCGCATCAAGCCGCAGCCGCTGTTGCTCTGTACTAAATATGTTCCAGTAGATTATAACGATATTGCCACGAAAGTCAGGTCGTTGGTTTTATTTAAACAGACGTTATTGAATTTTCTTCGCGACATTTAAATTAAGCAAAATGACTTGATCCCTTTGGGTATCCTCTTACTAAACAAATACTTTTCTTTTTCACTAAGGGTTGGCTAAATTAAAGGACGCTCGGTCATCTTATTAGGGTCGAAATCTGATCCAGACTCATGATAAAATTATTCCTTAACAAAGCCCAGACTGAATACAGCATTTTAAATAAACTGTTTCGTCCGTCTACTAAAATGCGTATAAACAGAGCGAGTTTAAATGTCGAATTTATTACGAGATTTCTCATACGCTACCAAATGTATGTCTTATTCGAAGACATCATTTCTATTTAAGAGATTCACTCGTGCTCAGCCTTGTGTGAAATTAAAAAGCAATTTGAAAGACACACGAGAACGTATCTTCTTTTCTGACACAAAAACAACTTGGACGATAATGTTGAGACCATATTGACTGAACTGAATAATGTCCATCGATTCGGCTTTATTTTTTTACATGTTACGCGAGTACTCGCAGGGATGATGCCTGCAATTCTGTAAGCATCATCTGGAGATCCGAGACATTTTCAGCCAACAAGATCAAATCGTCAGCAAAACGCAGGTGCGTCATGCGTGCTCCGTTGATGTTTAGGCCCCTTTCATCCCAATCCAATGTTTTCATCATATCCTCTAGGACGTTGGTAAACAATTTGGGAGAGATGATATCTCCTTGGCGTACTCCTCGTTCAATTGGAATAGGAGCAGTAAGCTCATGCATGCGCACCTGTATAGTGGCATTCCCGTACAGCTCCCGGAGGATATCCACATATCGCTTGTCAATGTTGCACCGATGGAGAGAATGAAACACGGCCCAGTGCTTGACGCGGTCGAAAGCTTTTTCATAATCGACAAAGGCGAACCACAGTGGTCGGTTATATTCTCTGCATTTCTCCATCAGTTGCTTGACGACATGGATATGGTCTAACGTTGAGTATCCACTCCGAAAGCCAGCTTGTTCGACAGGTTAGTATTCATCTAGGGAACGGGTCAATCTATGACATAGGACTTTGGCAAACAATTTGTAGATATGAGAGAGCAGGCTGATTGGGCGATAATTACAAAGTTTGGATTTGTCGCCTTTCTTATGTATTATCGTGACGATAGCGTTTTTCCACGAACTTGGCGTGGTTTGATGGTCTAGAACCATGTTGAAGAGTTTTACAAGGACCTGCAATACGGGGGTTCCACCTGCTTGTAACAATTTCTAAATTCATTGAAAAAATTACTAATAAAAGACTTAAAGGTACTTGCTAGAAAACGGACTCTTTAATAATAGACAAGTTTGGTTTCAATCTTCCAAATCAATAGAAGACGCTATGCTACAGATGACCAACAATATCTCTACATACATCGAGAATAACGAGAAGTGTGCGGAATATTTTTAGGTTTACAAAAAGCCTTTGACACTGTCTCAATCCCTGTGCTACTTACCCGCTTAGAGAATATTGGTATCAGGGGAATTGCCTTGCATTGGTTTCAGGACTGCCTTACCAATAGAGAACAGTGTGCTAAAGTCAAGAATTACATAAGCGAAAAGTCTCCAATTACTTATGAAGCTCCCCAAGGAAGCACCCTAGGTCCTTCTTTGTTCTTAATATACATCAATGAGTTATGCGATATTGAGTTAGAAGGTGCTAACATTCAGTTGTTCGCCGATGATACGATAACATGATTTCACGGGAAAACTTGGCAGGATGTCCGTGATATGACCGAGAAAGGTATGCGTAGAGTGACTGCATGGTTAAATGATAACTTGGTTACACTTAATATTCATAAAACTAAATTTTTGTTCTTCCATAAATCTACTTTGTCATCTTCATACACTTTCGTTCTACATTTACATACTTCCTTTTGCACTAAGCACGTAATTACAACACAAACATCATGCAACTGTTCGATATTACCCAGAGCACCTGACATCAAATACTTGGGCGTTATAATTGACGAGAAATTGAATACCTTTACTTACCGAGCACCTAAATTATATAATCAATTTAACAGATTGTTCGATTGTATAAGATTATCCAACTATAAAATCAAAGAAAAGTTATTGAATGTTTACTTACACACACTCACACTGTGTAACACTCACACACACACACACGCACGAACGAACTGCACGCATGCACGCACGCACGCACACACGCACACACGCACACACACACTGGCACACATACACATACTGAGTCACGCGCGCACACAATCACAACCATACATATGAACATACATGAACACACACCATTTCATTGTATCGACTTTTCATTTATTTTGTTTTGTTTTCCAGTATTATTTTAATATATATATTATAAGCCTGTAAACCATATAGTAACAATAAACAGGGAAGGAACTGACTCCTAGGCCACAGCTTACGCTTGTCTAGGAGCCAGGGATCTCTGTTTTAAATGTAATCACGTGCTGATCAATAAGCTATTATTATTATAATATTCTTATTACCTTTAGTTGCCGCCTAATTCGTTGTTCCTTACTTGACTTATTCTGGTTTGACTGATAGATAATGGCATTAGGCATTAAGTCCGCCCTTAGCAACCTAGTTTTAGCTTAGCGATAAAGATTAAATAACAAAACTGATACATATTGAGAGATTATAAAAAGACTGCCTCGTTGGTCATGTTGTTCAAATCCGGGGTCGGGTACTATTTGATTTTTCTAACTTAGATTTTATGTTAATTAATTTTAAAAGAAGTAAAAAAGCATAACAATCAAACCTATTAACACCATAAAGCTCTGTCTGTAACTAATTCGAACTATAACCGTTCGAATAATTTTGTCAACAACTTGACAGGGATAGCTTGAATTGTGCCTTGAAATTGCCTTGAATTGTGCTTGAATGTATTGCCTCATTGGTCGTTTTGGTTGCAAACGCGACTGGCGATCGAGAGGTCCTGGGTTCAAATCCCGGGTCGAATACTACTGGATTTTTCTAAAATTAGAATTTCTAGTAGTGGCTTGGAGTTTGGATTTGTGCCCGGTGTATGGCAATAGACTCACCACCTATTCCATAATTGGACGTAAACGTAACTGGTGAAAACTGGGAGTGTACTGTACTCCTTTGCCTACCTCCTTAGCTACCCCGTAAGGGACCTGGCGTGAAAATATGTATGTATGTTATAGCCTATGTACTTAACCCCTCTTATTCTGAGAAGACCCGTATCTAACAGTAGATCGATAAATATGTTGAAGACATGATTATGACAAGAATAATTAAATTATAACTATCGGAACCACACGGATGGTTCGGAGTTGAAAGCATGGGCACACCACTCTAAAAAGACTAGGATTGTCAGTATCAGTTAACATTTAATTAAAGCCATTTTGAGCCGCGGACAACTGGTGCTTCCTAAGAACATAGGACCGTCAAATGGATGATAATAGTAATAAATGTTGGCATTGTTCGTAAATAATAAATAAAGTGCAGGTAACTCTTACCCGATCACTCCAAAATCATTGACAGACACTTTATTATAAAGTAAGCATAATTCCGTTTCATATACATAAGCACCAGCGAACACCCCTGTCCTAGTATTGCGGAGTTCCTCTGGGTTTACACCTGTAATATCCATTTATGACAATTTAGGACAAATTTGTAGGACGAATAGCCAAAATTTATGTATTAAGTGAAAAAAATTATCTAAGAAATATGAAAGATGAGTGGGTAACGTGGATGGAGAAAACTGTTGGAGTATCTATTCCAATTCACTGAAACGAAAAGTATAAAGACGTCGGATTTAAAAAATGTACGATCTAAAGGAACGACATGTTTACGTATGTCGCTTAATAAGTCTAATAAAGAGGCAACCTGGCCACGATTACAATTTTAAAACAAAATCATTTTAATAAATCAGAAACATTTATCAAGGTGTCGATGGAGACCAAGACTCATCTATCTCGACCAAATAAGTCAAATACAGATTGATGGGCGAGTCAGAAGTCTCCGGAACCGGCTTGAATGTATGAAGAGAGTGTTGAATGTAAAAGAAGCACGTCAGCTCCATAAGGATAATTGGTACTCAGTGCTCACTGCATACCCCGTAGGGAACCTGGCGTGACGTTATAATGATAACAGCGAAATGATTTTAATAAATCCAGATCATTACCAGCATCGATTATAGCCTCGTAAGTTCTTTCAAGAAGCAGCCGCGACATGGGCTCAATGTTATGCGCCATTTTGTAATCAATATTGAAAAATGAAGCATCGAATTTTCCCAAGTTATTGATTTTACCAGTTCTTTGCGGTGCTTCCGATTTACAATCAGTCCAGCGGCGGTTATCCGCGGTGACTAAATCAACCTAAATTAGATCAGTACTATTATTATCAATAACGTAATAATCAAATATTTTCTGATTAGATCAGGTACCGTTCTAATTCACATAAGTCATTAGGAGATAGTCCGACTAGTTTCGGACTCAGCCGAAGTCTCTCTTCATGAGCTCGTGCTGATTGCTATGGAGAAGATATTTGAAGAATTTACTAGAGAAGAAGATATTTGCTACGGAGAAGAATTTTTCTTTACCAAGGCCATCAAGATGGTTTTATGACTCCCTCAACTTACTGTGCTTGAAAACCTTTCATCACTATCGTCTTCGTCTGCCAGTTTTAACTCCACTGCTGGACATAGGCCTCCCCTGAGGGAAATTTTCCTATAAACCCAACGCTGGGCATGCACGGTTTCTCACGCCGTCCACGCTGCTGCGCATAGGCGGCCAAGGCGGGTACCTATGCCTAGGATTCGAATCAAATAAGCCCTTATATTTAGTACACATATACTTCATTGGGCTAAATGGATTTTTCCACTCATACCCTTCAGAGTGATTGGCTGCACTCCTCGTAAGTAAAAAAGGCTCTTACGGGTGTCTTTACACAAATGTAAAGTCCTCGAACTCCCTGTTTTACAACACGTCCAGCTCATACTTAAATGAAAGGAGTTTTTGATAAACTGGAACATGCGATCTGACCAACGATTGACGTATACAGGAATTTAATACAGTAATATTACATATTCTTCTTCTTATTCCTTATTTTTAAGGCTAAATACTGCTAACTATAACGGTGAAGAAAATGGCCGTGAAGAAACTTACCTTGTACTTCTCTATAACATTCTCTAAGGAGTGTGCAATCCGCCAACCCACACTTGGCTAGGATGGTAGAGTATGGTATTGACCCTTTTCGTTCAGACATAAAATTAAACTTATAAAAGGGTTCATCATGTTAATGAATATGACTAGATGATATTGAAGCTTTTAATTACTATCAAAATATTGAAAGTTGGCGTCATGTTTCAAAACATACCTTATTAAATAGGTTATTTTGGAGTTCAAACACAGAATTGCTCTCGGGAAAATAGCCTGCGATACCTGTAACCAATACTTCATCGCCTGGCTCAGGGTGTGATAGACGACAACCGTTTTTAAATTTTTCGGACATATCTGTAGTTTTCCAGTTCTAAGAAACGGAGATATCTTATTTGATGTTATTTCAATAATACATATGCATATTATATTAGGATACCGCCCACTTCGCTGGCGTAATTAAAAATTTGTAATATACATTTTAAGAATATTATTCTGATAATATCATAACGTTTAATCTGCCACTTTAGACATCTAATTAGATTATAAGTCTTAAGGCTTTTTTTAATTAGACAAAAACTGCTTTTGGTCCTCTGAAGGATCGATTTTTATAAACATATTCTGGTGAATATCTATGGAATATAAAGAGTAGAAATTAATATGCCGATAGAAATACAAAAATACTCAGTTTCGAAATGTCTTTTTTTTATTATTGACATAGGTTTTACAATTATTATGTATAGTCTGTCATTAGTGCAATCGCTTCTTCTTGCTATGTGTTTTCAAGAAGATCGGTCAAGCCATTTTTGAATTTAGAGGGACATACACATAGACCGACACAGATCAATAGAAAGAACAGACAATAAGATTTAAAATAGTAGAATCTGGATCAACGATTCGTATAACGAATATTCTATATAAAAATTGACATAAAAATGAAAAGTACAAACAGAACCTATAGTTTTTGATGTAATGTAGATAATGACAATTTAAATAGCCGAAGCTATGACACTTACCATGCGAGGTCCAGGAACTACTGACCTATTGGTTTGGTAGTCCATTACTAAAATTTCGGCGGTGAATATGTTTCTAAAGAATGAATAATAAGTAATTAGTTAAGGGACATATAGTTGTATCCATTCAAACCTATACGAAAGAAAGTAGAAATAAAATACGTTTATTCGAAAACTCATTTGAGTACATGATATAGTAGATATAAATAACAAAGAGAAAAAATGAAATATGCGTGTGCTTAAGACCGACAGAAGTGATAACT
This sequence comes from Creonpyge creon creon, assembly GCA_018246875.1. Classification (NCBI taxonomy): domain Eukaryota; kingdom Metazoa; phylum Arthropoda; class Insecta; order Lepidoptera; family Hesperiidae; genus Creonpyge; species Creonpyge creon. The sequence goes on along the minus strand of DWFY01000245.1, from coordinate 2,298 downwards.
GCATTGGAAATCGTAATTATATATATATATACCTAACGCTGAGGTATATATATATATATATATATATACCTCAGGGATAGGTATAGTTTACTTAGTAATTGTTGATGAGAAAACGCGATTTGCTTCTTAGTTTAGCTAGTTCCATTTGAGCTGCCATCTTTCGATTCCAATGTCTTAAACTTTATTGTGTGCCTTATGTCTTCACTCTTATCGTTTTACATCGAAGGAGGCGCAAAGAAGGCGCATGTCTTTATCTGGACATCTGAAATGCAGGATCCGGCCATTGCGTGTCTATTTCTGATGTTCTGGTCCAGGTTGAAAGATGAGTTTGAAATTTGTCTTATCCGGCGTTCGAGGTATGTATCTAGATAAAGGCAATTGGCGTTGAATTTATTTAAAAGAATGAAAGGAAGTAAATACATTTAGTCGAAGACAAAGTGGGGTCAATACACAGAACAAGACACGTAATCCAAACTTAGAAAAACGATAAAACTAATAGCAAGTACAATGCAGAAAGAAGACCTAAAACCAAATTAAAGAGTGTCTAAAATTAAATTAATAGTAAAAATAACATGTTTGTGCTGCAACTATTGTATTTACAAAACGGACGGACATTCCCCGGCAAGACAAAGACGCATGCCCAGCGTGGGAATTACGGAAAAAAACATTCAAGGGAGTGATGATGATGTGATTTTCCTTCAGTCACCCTCACGATAGCGAAGAAATATACGAGCGAGTAATGTCGATGTAAGAGCACAGTCTTGTTTAACCCTCGTTTATTATTAAGAACCGCTTGGTTAGCGCGCCTTCATTACTAACCCAAAAAGTCTGTTGTGCGTAAGATGTCTCAAAAACTGAATAAACTTATAAATGCAGTTCAGTTAATTTATGCACAGAGAACAAATATTTGAAACTTGAAAATAGAAGGGCACGAGAATCCTACCTTTCTTACACTTACACAAACATATTAGTTACCTCATCAATAAAAATCACAGATAGAGCAGTCTCACTTGAGGCTGGACGCTATTGTTCATGTCTATATACAACAGAGGGCCTGTTTAGTGTCACGAGAAATAACACATTCTTCAGTCAATAGAATCATCAACAAAATCAAGGAGAACATTACTGCTGTAAAATATATTCGCGCCACTGAGGGCACATTTTTTTTCTTGAATAATCTCCCAATTTTCTCTGCCATCGACCGCAGTTTCCATTCTGCGGTCATTACATGCGCCGTTGATTTTAATTCAGAAATATTGAAGCAATATTGTACAATCTACTTGTGTTTACAATTTACTTCTTTCAGACTGAACCATTGATAGCGTTCTCATATCTCCAGTAATTTCTTTGAGGTGGCAATCTTCTAATTTCATAAAATGGCTTGCAATAAATATATAACTAGCATTAATCTAAGACCTCAATCGTCCATGCCAGATTTATTATAAATTTGATAATGTAGAACAAATATAAAATGTATTCAGTTCAAAATTATCTCTACCTATTTATACACACTAATAGTGTTATATAAAAACAATATCATGTTGAAAGCAAGAAGTGGAAAACAATTGAAGGCAACATATTGCATCTTAAATCAATTGTGAATTTTAGAATAAAAATTGTACTAAGAGGCGACTCATGACTAAAACCAAAAGCGGCTATTTGAATAAATTCAAAACATGAAAACGTTAAACGGCAGTGACAAAACATGACAAAAACCAAAGCTCACGGCGATATTTGCAATGGGGCTGATGCGGTTGGAAATGAAGAGCTGAACATCGACTTCAGTAGCGTGCTGTTGCAGAGTATTGTCGAACAGCGGACCAGAACACGCCGATGATGATGATAATGATGATGATGATAATGATGATGATGATAATGATGATGATAATTATGACGATAATTTTTTTTAATGACATTACAGTTAAGGATGTAATCTTAATATTCTATGCGAATAATACTTATTGCATAAATTGTAAATAATCGTATTGTCTGCGTATTCATAGATACAATTTCTATTGTAATGCGCATATAAATTTCGTATATTTTAAGAACTTCGTATGACAAACGTAATACGTTACCTTTTCCTCACTTTATAAATATCAACATGACTGTTCTAATTTATATATAGGTACAGTAGGTATTCGGTAAACCAATTCGGTTCAAAAGCGCGAAAAGAAAACTGAAATTGTATAAAACTACCAAATCAAATTATTTTACCCATCATCAGGTTTAGTTTAGTTTTAAATAAGTTCAGTTTAAATTAACACTTCACTCAGGAATGGGATAAGAAAAAACACG
>DWFY01000244.1:0-11021 GCA_018246875.1 Creonpyge creon creon | reverse complement strand
ATCATAAAATAAAAATACAGATTCCCCGGTAATAAATACTAAATATCATACAGACCATACTTCCTTATTTCACAGTGAAATGAATTATTTCAGAGTTTTCGCTTCACGACATTTGTTAGTTTGACTTCAACTTTTCTTTAGATGATTTATTTTAATGGAATGTAAAATTTCTAATATGTCTAACTTAAATGCTATACATCCAAGGCAACCAATTTTAAAAATTTTAATGCCGCCATTTCTTTATCAAATTAAAAAAATTAAGTTATTATATCACAATGAATTGTTATGATCATCTTACAGATATATTAGTCATGATAAAAAAATTAATAAAAAGTAACATCACGCCTATAATCCCCGAAGAGGTAGGTAAAAGAGTGTAGTACACTCCCACGTTTCACCAGTTACATTACGCTCCACCATGGAATACGTAATAACTAATGGTTTGTAAAATGAGTATTTATCGCAAGAAATCAATTGGTTATTTTAATATTTCTTTCCTTTAAATTATTTTACAGGCAATAGCCTTCAAGGTACAAGCAAAAAACTGAAACGTTTCTATTAGTAAAATAAAAGAGAATAAAAGTTGAGTGAATAATACAATCAAAACAATAGCATTTACTTGCCGTAATCGCGGACCCAGTTCGACTGGAGGCGGATTTAAAGCAGGGGTTACATGGTTGTTCGTGCGTGTGAACCCGCGCCACACCGCTAGGGGCATCAGCGAACGCATTGTTGCCGCTGACGGGGGACACGGTCAGACTTAATTCGCCATCCGCCATTTTGAAGATTAAAAACTGTTATTTTTTGCGATCGCCCCGAAAGGGGAATTAGAGGTGCATTAATTGAATCCCGTAAGCGTGCCTTGGTTTTACATTTCGAATTAGTGTGAGGCGACGTGTGACGTGATTGTAACTCACATTCTATATCAATTTGTATTATGTAAGAGGACCATATTATTTTACGTATTTATACAGATCGATACACTGGTTGGTTTTAGCACACAAATATTTAGACAGCGAAGAAATGACTAAGTGCAGAAGTGGATTTCTAAAACTGCAACGAGATTTAAGTGTAGCTTATGGTCATTATCATGCATTTAATAGATTAAAAACTCATTTTGTTATTAAAAAGCATTATAAAAAACATTACCTTCGCGACGAATAACGAGTCAGAATTTTGTGTTAAGTGTTGCCCGTGACGCTTAGCAATTGAATTTAAAATCTGTTAACTCCCCGCCACACAACGCGTGAGACATAAAAAAATCAAACCGTTAACCGTCATCCCCCACCTATGCACGTAATTAACATAAAAATAATTTATGACATGAAATATCGCCGTCGCGCTAACAATGAGTGCAATTTTCCATGCAATAAATATTGTAATAATAATATTGAGCGGAGGGCGAGTGACAATGGCTGAGATTGGTCGCGCGGCACCCACGAGCGGCGCGCACCTTGCCGCGGGCCCCCGGCTGTTGTAACGGCTCCTACTCATACGTTACTATAACATTCATTATTGATCCACCATATTTTTTGTTTCAAATCGCTAACGGACAAGTAAGCAAGAAAAACAAAAGGTGTGCTTACATTATGTAGGTATATTCACTGTAATATTAAAGTCTAAAAACAACAATATTTGTAGAGCTTATTCTGTCATCAGTAGTTTTTGTTATCATTATAACAATTAAATGATTAGCTAAAAGAAATTATTGATATCGGGAAAACAATTGAAGACGTAATTACAATTCACATGAGGCAATTGTTTTTGAGGTTTTCTACAATTTCAGTAGGACCTATTTGGTTGTTTTGTGCTTTAAACGTTATTTTATTCAACGTCGCATTTAAATACTTAAATCTGAAAGCTCTTTCGTAGTATAACCTTAGCCTCGTGTTTAGCGACTACAGTCGCCAAGAAAAAATATAACTAATTGGTTTCAAAGTCAAAATAGAAGCATTAAAATTGAAATTTTAGTCTTCGGGCATATTAGTAATCTGGCGGAGTAGAACACATGAATTTGTGACGTTTCTTCGTTGAACTACGATCATTTTCATACAAAAACATCAGCAAACGTCTGACGAATGAACCTAATATTATTTTTACCAGAAAGAGACGAGAGAGAGAGAATTATAGTATAGAGTAGCAGAAGACTTATAAGAAATAGATTTTGGATTTGAAAGTCCCAGTACAAAGACGCATTACAAACAAATGTTTATAAATCTATGTAATAATACCGGAATTTCCTCCGTTTTACAGGGTATAGGTCTTAACTTTGCCTTGCACCTCTGTATTTACCCGAAGAGGTAATAGAAGAGAGTAGTATGCCCTCGTTTCACCTGTTACGTTATACATCCTACCATTGTATATGGGGAGATAATAAAATGGAACATATGGATGTAGATCCATACACCGGGCACAAAGCCAGATTCCGTGCTACTACTGGGGATGTGAGGTTAAAAAAACTCAATATTGCTTTGCCCGACCCGGGGATCGAACTCAAGACTTCGCGATCAGGAGTCACGCTTGCAACCACTTGACTAAAGAGGCCGTCAAAAATTAAATAAAAAATATGTACTTACATACAAAATTACAAATTTTTGGTACTATACAAAAGAGGCCTTATGACTAGGTAGGCGACTTCGTAGCTGCCTTCGGAAGAAATCAAATAATATTACCCGATACCGATACAAAATATAAAAAGAACAAGCAAAATTATTATTTATTACAACAACAAAGATACAATTCGTTTGAACATTTCAGCCGGATGCGTAAAGTAATATTTGCAGATATCTTTTACGGACGCGTCTACCCACGAATCAAAGCTACCTTACACTTAAATACCACCCCAATAACGAGAAACACCCTACGAAATATACCCTTCGTATATTAAATTAACATAAACACGAGCGAGCGGGCTCGCGGATCAAATCGGGAAGACAAATCTATCAGCTGGAAATCGTTAATTCTATATTTCTGGGCCCTTTCACTCCAGGGAGGTGTGAATGCCGCGCTAAATGTATTAGAATTGAATGTTACTTGGAGTGTACCTTTGTATGAATGTAGGTAAGCTTTGAAACTGTTTTGACAATTAATGGATAGATTGTCCTCCAATTTAGTTCACACAGAAATTTGATTAGAACGAAATCTTCCAACGAATACAATGTTTTTTTACTGAGGTTACTTTTAAAGTTTAAAAGTTGCAAAAAGTAATTTTATGACCACAAAGAGTAGAGTTATACGTAATGGAATATATTAAAAACGTCTAGGCTTCAGAAGGAACATCATCCAGTCGGTGCCCGTTGTGTTCTATAGATAACCATCTTTAAATAAATGAGACAATTTGAAATAACAGTCCACTACGCTGGTCAGTCGCTGATCAGCAGACTCCACACACCTCACAAAACATTATGTATTTAGAAACCTTAAACGCTTGCCTTCGTCTTTGTAGACAGTGACATCTGGGAGGCGTAACCCAGGCGTCAACAATGGGAACCAGAATTTTGGGCCTGTGGGCTAATGCTTCTTGACTTTAAACTAAAATAGCTGGTAGTTAGACACCATTCGTTTTTCTAGTAAAGAATGCCTAAAATATGCAACCCACCTGATACCCCCCTCTCAGGAAAAAATTATGGAACGGACAGCACTAAAATTATTTATTAAAGCAACACACATTCACTATCTGTATATGGCATCTTAGATGCATCACGTGCTGCTAAGCCGCAAAAGTTACAACCTTTTGGCGTACACGTAATTCGAAAAGCACCCCTTGTTCTCATGATTCAAATAAGATCTATCGCTTGGAAATCATCATTCCTATATTTATATGTTTGCGACCCTTCATGAATATTTCGCTAAATATATATCACGGGATATTCAGAGGTGAATGCAGGAATCTTATATTCATAACATTGGTTGTGTTAAAAATATGCCGAAGAATAAAGCTGTAACAAAATAATATCAATTATCAAAACATTGGCTGGTATGTTGGTCCAGCAGTTGGTGAACCTGGCTGTTGATTTCATTCCACCGGTATCCGTTCGGTGCATTTATAAATTATTTACTTATATTTATTTATATAGTTTATCAGCTCTTTGGTTACCATAATAAGGGCTCCGCTCAATGTGGGATCAAGAGGCCGAGTGAGTTGTAGCGATATATCAGATAAAATTATTACTATTGAAGCAATGGATTGCACAGACAAGCACATTCGATGCAATATAAAAAATATATTTATTCAACGTATTCCTATCAATCCTCTCGAGCAACGTCTTGGAGGAAACCTTCCTCATTGGCGGGGAGAGAACCGTGCTCATCAATTGGACGGAACCAACTTACTAATAGGTAAGTACTAGAATGTTATGTGTTTTCACTGTACTATGTATGGTGCTATTTTGCATATAAATGCGAGTATTCCGCGATTATCCACATAACTGGGACAAATTGTATGCCGCGAGTGAGCGACTCCACGCGTATTTACCTACGCCTAAACTACTCATTTGAATAACCGTAGGAATGAGACTTTTTCAACATCATATCGATAGTTTTACATTTACATAAAACTGCTTACCCGAACTTGGCAGCGTGACAGCCTGTGGCCTTCTCATTCTGAGAGGAGACCCGTGTCCAACAGTGGAACGATGAAAGGGTTTATGACGATTAAGAATTTTAAACATGTTTTTTGAATACATTGTCCATCCCTGATACGTATCTTTACAGCATTTTCATTGAGATTTAGATGAATGTTTTGATTATATTTGCAGTTAATTGTTACTTTGAGAAAATCAACGGTTACTGTGACAACATTTCTGTTACATGCGATTGCAAAAACCAAACCGACAAGTCATTTGTTCTTAAATATTATTTTTTAAATTTAACCTACACAAGTTAAGATATTTTGATTATTCCTTTAATCTTATAAACTAAGATTAAGATCGAGAAGGGCATAATGTAATTTAGATACGTAATATATGCGTTACAATATAGAAACTGTGAAATAATATTCAGCTATGAATACTCTTAAAAACTTCTTAACGACATTTCAAAACAAATCTACATGCCTAAATATCCTACTTAACCTTTCATAATTAGTATGTTTTAAAGTTGCGTGTATCGATATAATCCTGGCGCATCACTAGAATTAAACCAGTGTGTATGGCAGCAGCGGTCGAGTTTGCATAAAATCCTCATTTGTCAAGCACTAATGCAAGGCGTCCGCGGCAGATCTGCCCCTGCGCGCTATGACGGAGTGACGTCACGGGCTGCAGACCTTGCCGTATGGAAAGGTTCTCCCCGCGTTCAATATCTTGCAGTGCCATCAGAGTTGAGAAAAACATAATACTATATGTTACTTCCTTTTTATCTCCAACTTGATTGAATGACCGTATGAACGAACAAATTAATTATTGTACGAGTATGAATGAACGAACGACAGAACAAATGTCAACGATATACTCTAGTGGTTAGCTTTAGCAGACCGCATTGTGTAATTCACAATGATTTCGAAACGTACATGAACATGGAAATGTTAAGCTTTATAAACAAGCATTTAGTTCGGTCGTGACGAGAATCTCTACAACTGAATCAAAATAATAGTGATCACCTTATCAAATAAGTAATTACCTTAAAAATAAAACAAAACGATAACATTAGTTTTGATACTGTTATGAACATTGTATAAGAGAATTCTTAGCAGAATTTAAATTGTACAAACTTATAGGGCCCTAATGGACTCAACGTAGATAGGAGTTGGGTGATCTCATCTATCTTAATCGTCCGCCCCTACACTGCAACAGACATCTGATCGAACTTTATTGACGGAATAAAAGTGCATATAAACTTTATGATGTATAAACGGGGCATTTCTCTAAGTTAATGCGGCCGGCTCTTAGGATATGCGACTAAAACTAACCTCGTAATGTCATTTAGCAATCGTTGAGAATTATGACACTACATTAGGCGTCCATTGCTGGCTTAACAATGCGGTTGAAGTTAAAATGTGAAGTAATGAATTAATGTATAATGAGTTGCTATAATGGTCGTAGTAAGGTTGACAATTAGGTGTAACGTTATGGTTACCATAAATTCAAGTTGAATTGGAGACATATATTTTAATGTCCGTTTATTGGAGTGTTTATGAAGAGGCGTCTTCAAAATTGTCGTTACGGTTTGTAGATACTTGTAAAAGATTTGTTGCGGCTTGGGTTTATTTTCGAGACCTTAGCGCAAGTTTAGATAGGTAATGAAAATTTATGTTATTGAAATTTTACAACTCAATGTGAATGTTTGCCTTCTTAGCCAAGTCAAGGGTTTAACCTTCTTGTACACTTCTATGAATGAAATTCTAATCTAGTTTTTAGACGGTTCCATTTTGTAATAATTCGTAAGGAAAAATTGTAATCGTTCGTAAGAAAATTTACCTTTAATTATGTAATTTAAATATGTACTAACAAAACAACTTCAAGGCCTTTCGAAGTTACCGAGGAGATATGTAAAATAGGTTACTCATTTGTAAAACAAAACCGTAAAATTGGAAAAAAAAACTTTTCAACAATAGCTACATACCTTCTGTATTTTAAGTTCATATTTAACTGCTGATGTCTTTTTTGTTTAGCGTCAATATTACTTAGAAGTAATTAAAAAAAAAAAATCATGTTGCAAGAAACAATATTGATCAGTTTTCTTGTTGTCAATATCAAACTTTCAAAAAATCCTCTAAAATTTTTTTAATTAAATTGTTTTGTTTACCGAGTTTCCTTTCTTCGTTATATGGTCACTCTGAGATGCTTTGACAACCGGATTATCAATTTACGTAAGAAATAGCCAAAAAAATATATGTAGGTGTAATACAATTTACAGCATAAACTATTCGACCTTCTTTTCATGGACCCCATAATAACACACCTTTAAATCATTTCCGCGGCACTAAAGCGGCGGTGTGCGTGATTCTTTATTATGTAACAAAACAAGCACTTGGTTGTTTTTATGAGTCTGTTTGTTCGTATGTTGAAATTTAATATGACCGCAGAGGGCGTTTAGTGGCCAATCAAAATTTTATTAATCGTCTCTTTGATGGCTCAGGCGGGACATGGCTGAGTGCTGGTATTATAAGCGAAAAGTATGTGTGATGTTGGGCGTATGTTGAATATACAAACCGAATATTTATTTTATATGTAGATAACATTTGGAAGTATCGTCACAAGAGGCATTTTTGCCGTCTTCGTCACTATAACATGCGTATATATCCGTTTCCGGATACTATTAATACTATTCGAAATTATACATTTTCAACAACTGTATTAATTAGTATTTGAATTTATCTCATGGTTATTTGCTATTACTGTTAAATAAAAAAAGCTTTCTCAATTTGGTTGTTATCTCTTAAATTGTATTACCTTAGTTGACCAACACTCTCGCAGATAACTGCTAAATATTTATTAATGTTTTATTGACAACAAGCGAAACGGTCGTTATTTTTTATAACTAAATCTGTCCATATTACGTAACATTATGCCTGTATTCCCCGAAGAGGTAGGCAGAGGAGTGTAGTAAACTCCCACGTTTCACCAGTCACGTTTAAGCCCCAATATGGAATAGGTGGTGAGTCTATTGCCATACACCGGGCACTAATCTAGATTCCCAGGCACTACTAGAAATTCAAATTTTTAGAAAAATCCAATAGTACCCGACCCGGGATTTGAACCCACGACCTCTCGATCGGCAGAATTTTTAGTTATTAATAGCAACTTTTGAACTGGCGTACGATACAAATCGTGAATCTTTTGAGGTAGGTATTCGCGATAAATGGATGCCAAAAATATTTTTATACGTACATGTATACGTTTACTTTATCGCGCCATCTTCTTCAGACCGTCAAGAATAGAGAAATAAAGATAAAAGAATTGTATGTTTAGTACTAATTTATGGTCAAAACGCATTATTAGAAATAAGAAAATATTTCTAATCAGTCCTGATCAGGACCCGTCGCTCAAGTGCATGTAGAGACGCAGGATTCGATTCTTATTCGAGACCAATATTTGAGTGATCAACCTAAGTAGTTACTCTGTGTCGGAATATGAAAACAATATCTATATAATGTGGACTTACATGTACATATGTATATTCATTAGCTGTCTCAATTGATTAAGTATTAAACTTTTTTGAAATATTAAACACATGCTAGTAGAGCATTATTTATTATTTTTATTTAAACATTAAATTGAACTCTAATAAGACTGTTATTTATATTTATGTGGTATATTTTGCGTTCATTGATGTCATTTAATTTTAATTCGTTACTAAACTATATATGTATATTGCACAAATATTAAACGTTCGTTTTAAAAATAAACTTTATTTATATTCACGACAATGACTTTAGTTGCTTGCACAAGAACACGCTTAAACAAAATATAAGATAGTAAAAATAAAGTATATTGAAGTGGCGACAATTAAAACAAACAACCGAACAGATTGAGACTAAAGTCGAAATCCTTTTACCGCTGCGATACATTAAGCAAGAGACAAAACAGAGATAATTGAATTGTGTTTCAATTCTATAAAATGGGTGCATGTAACGTCCAGCGTCGTATTAATCAGTGTAGGGTAACAAGATTCCGAACACATAATCGGATAGTCTCAGCGGGACGCGGACACGTTATTAGATTGTCGCCCTAACCTGCCAGCACGGCGACGATGAAAAAATAATGAGATATATGGCCCAAGTGTTCATACTGTCAACAATATAACGGGGTATTCGATGAAATTCAATTATTATGATATTAAAATTTATTACATTCGAACTAATAAAACATACACTTCCATCCACTTATTTCATTAATCTTAATCACAGAGTCTTAGATATTTACGACACATCTACTACTTAAGAGCTTAAATATCTTGCAAAACCTGACAAATATAAAACGTCATTTTACAAACCGATAATAACTTTTCCGGAATCCGCAGGTGAAAAATCAAATGGTTTTCGTATTTAAATATCAATGTAGCGTAAAATGTTTATAAAGTCGCTCCAAAGCTATTATCAACCGACAAACATGAATCGTTTGATGCCTCACGTAGAGTAAGGCAACAATAATACTTTGGCTGTATGCAACCGTTACAATAGTGCTAACAAAAACTCCGCTTCACCTTGCCACCCCCTCCCGAAATACACCGATTTTAATTCATAAAGACACTCTACATGATTCCTATTACAAGAACGTTAAGGTGGAAAATTGCATGTACCGTGCCTAGTTGTAATATAACAACTATAAATTATTCTCCAAATGATTTTTAGTCCGTGCGACATATTCCTGTGATTTATAACGCGCTCAAACAATGTGAACCGGTTACGGTTATGAAATCGTGAGCGCTGAGGGCGGTGCCATGAAACGCGTTTTGTTTCCAACGCACGCCAGTAATCATTGCCTTTATATACTTGACGTCTTAGTTTTACGTTTTCGTTTGGATGTTACATGTTTCATTAAGTAGTTTCTATGTAAAGGATATAAATGAAGAATGAATTGCAATGATTTACAATACCATTTTATCTACTATTTTATTAGGAAAAAGCCAATTATTTTGTTGTTGGTAAGAATATTTATGCGTCGTTAACCAATTATAAGATTAAATTAAAACTAAATCGAGGGAAAGAAATTAATTATGTGGATTTTATAAACTCGACTTAGTTCTATTTCTTACTTCTTGCTAAAAATGATAAGCTTAAGACGAAACATATTGGTTCAATTAAAATTTTTGACCGAAGATCCCGAAACAAGCTTAACGTTAAATTATACGAGCTATGCTCTGTAAATATTTAAGACTTACTTTTTGCATGATATGCGTATGAATTAAAACTTTCTCGCGTATTTTTGCATATGAATGCGGGCTGTAATTTTTGCGAGCTTATTTAACGTCACTTGTTAGTTTGTTAGGGTGACTGTTGGAAGCTAATTCTGACCTACTTTGACGAAACAGATATATTTGCGCTGCACGTACTCGTATCCATAAGTTCTATTAAAACGAACGTAAAAATAGAACGACTAAAGATAAAAAAGCACGTCAATGTAACGTCGATAGCACCGTAATACAATGTTGACTAGTGACTTTTGCACAACGTTTGAAATTGCACACGGACAGAGAAAAAGTATCTCAAAACGATTCCCATGATTACTCTCGCGACATTGACTCCTCAGCGTGCATCGGCAATAAAAACACGTGGGACCTCCCGTGAGGGTGTTTGTTCAGCGCCCCTACCCTTTGGCGAGGTATTATAATTAAGCTCATTTGTTACCCCGGCCGGCGCGCGGTGGTACACAGGCGCGATAAGCCGACGCATAGGTGCGTCATTATAACTGGTTCCGCGATGCGCACGCGACTCGGCCCGAATTATCTTTTTATCGTCGCACCCCATGCACTCGGATTAGATTTTTTCTATCCAGGAATTCGCAACTGGGATGCTGCCTTGTAATATCACTGCAGCTTGTTAGTGTTATTTGTATTTTCAAAAACCACGTTCGTATAAAACTATGTTTTGAGCATAATATTTTACCTACATTATATTTGTTGATTTTTGCCTTCTCATTTAGTGAAATAGCATTACGCATTTTTTTAACATAACAGGGATGATGCAATTCCTAATGTGGAGTAACACCTTTTGATAATTAAAATTGTTCTTGTATTCATTTACTTTTCCTAAACGAATAAAATAAAACTTTTTAAACTTTGTCAAAATCACATGATTATAAATAATGTTATACTTTCCGAAATAATTTTCTTTTATAACATAATAATATAACATAATTTATGTGAACTAAACATATTGAGTTGGTGAAACAAGTCCCTATAAACTTGTAATAAGCAAACATGTAACACATATAGAAGAATTAAAGATTAAATGACACGTTGGCCCAGTTGTTAGTGAACCTGACTGTCGCGTCGAGGGTCGTGGGTTGGATTCCCACAGAGAATACTTATTTGTGTGATGAGCATAAGTATTTGTTGTGTCTGGGTGTAAAACAATATCTATA
>DWFY01000243.1:0-11028 GCA_018246875.1 Creonpyge creon creon | reverse complement strand
GTGCCATTCCACTCAACTACGCCGCACGAGCCTCCCCCCAGTACTCTTCCATTTCCAGGACTTATGTTCCGATGGAGCGCTATAATACAACTAGTATACGTTAGTACTCAGCGATCACTCCGCGCTTACTGAAATAAAACGGAACATTATGGCAGTCAATTGTACTTAACTTGTATGTTTACTCGATTATTTATATCGGTCGCGGCCTGTTACGTTTAGTTGTCGAAACCTATTTGAGATTTAAGAGGGGTTTTGAAAGTTGTGAAACAATCAATAGATGCAGTAGCCAGGAAGCCGCGATACAGTCTTAGTGCCGGAACGATATTGAATGAGTTAAGCTCTTTAATTATACGCGACAGGTAATGATCGTTGATTGTGGTACCAGTAGAGATACAATAAACGTACTTACGTGTAATTATGGTGAAATATTTCTTAACATAGTACGTATGTATGTATATTCCCGGTCGATCAAATCGGATTTTATGAATTTATTTATATTTTTGCAACCGCATAGTGATAAGGCCTAAAAAAATTTATACAGTTCGATCCTTCCTAGAGACGTGTGAATAATTAGTTATCCTCAAAATAAAAATATTGTCTATACTGCGGAAATTTACTCCTGTATTGAAATATACATACACAGAGTAGTACCTACATTGATACAAAGAGAAATCCCGCTGTACTTGACCGTTTCGGTAAGAATATAGACATCGTATTTTACAGATGCCAGCGAGGCGATGAGAATCACCGACGCGAAAAAATTATAAAATTAAACCAATTTACTTTAGTACAAGGGTTTAATCTATTTTTGCAGACATTACGGTTGTGTTTTTAGTATAATGGGCGCTGAGACTCATTGTATTGCAGATAGATTGTCGCTTTGAGGGGACATTTCACAAATATAGCGGACAGTTGACCGCCCCCGCTCAATAAAGATGGAGGATTTAGTAGCGGGAGGCGGGTGAGTGACCACGTTCAGGAGCGATAGGCACGAAACAGCAGCCGCAGCAGCAGCGCCGCCGCAGGCTGGCGCACGCCGACAGTTCGTTCCAGGTAAACGGCGATTAACCTTTCGCCGTACGGTCGTTAGTCGAAATATATTCTTAAATAGGTGACGCGGTTCTTGGTACGAATGGCCGACAGACATTTTACGGTCACGGCTCGATAATAAAACGCGCACCGAACTGCTGTCGAGTCTACGTCGTCCTCTCCTCGATTTGTTAATGTGTCAATAAGACTTTTAGAGGTCGTATTCAAATAACACAGCTCGTATTGCTGCGCTTTATTTAAAATGTGTTCAAATTCATTAGATTGTGTGGAAATCAATATAATCTACATTTGATTAATGCAATAATGCACATAACATCTATGACTAGTTAGATTGTCGAACTGTGGTTTTAAAGTTGCTAAAGAGTTTTTTTACATTTAAATATATTATGTTAACTTAAGTAGGTATAAGCAACATTTAAGAAGCTTACATACGTTTCTCTGGAGAGATTTGCGACGCGGCGAATTATAGTAACAAACGTTTTGGATGTAACAGTTTCATCTTATTATCATACCGTCAAGCCAGACCCCTTATGGGGCAGGCAGATAAAAGAATAAGGAGAAGAAACGAGAAATAATGGATACCGAACGAATGAAAACAGTCGCACTATGCGAATGTTGATGAAGGCAGTTGCCGAAAGAGAGCCGAAACCATTGTACAAGTGTGGTTTTTTTCTTCGCATAAGTTGACAAACAGGTAGACGGGCCACCCTATACTCGCTGCTTTGTGTCTCCAGTTTTTTAATTTATTAAGTTTTAAGTTTGAACGATATTGAGTTCCTCACGTCAAGGGTATATCTCCATAAATCGGTACTATTAGAACATGGACTGTTGTGTCTAACAATCATAGCATGAACGTAAGCAGTGAATGACGTATTTTAATTAAAGTATTTTTAGAACACATTATATAAAAGTTTACGTTTTCTGCGCTACTTCTCCACGTCAAATCTCGCTCTCTGTGCGCACGGGACCTATTTTTAAAAAAGGGTGTAAAGTTTTTTCTTCGCGTAGAAATATATAGATATTTTTGTTCAGCAGTAATTTTTATTATATTTGCATACACAATTTACGTAATCTTCATTGTAGTTCTATGAAAAAGATTAAAACCAGAAGATAATATAAACAGTCCAAACCGCTTCTGACAGTTGGAATACATAAGAGATTTCATTTCTTCTTTGGATTGTCAACCCTTCAATCCTTACCTCAAAATAAGAGCTAGATCTCGCTAGATCTAGAGACCCTTCTCTGGTCAGGTAAACCAGGTGTGACAATAACTCTTTATAGAAAGATCAGACACCTCTATAGAGGTTAAGTCTAATTGCAGAAAAAGTTTATAAATAAATAGCAGTGTAAATAGTATGTACTATGGCACCTCATCAACTGTTTGACGTCCTGAGACAACGGACAGGTTTATATTTTGATGCTATAACTACACTTTAGTACGTAGTGTTGTCTTGTGCATTACAACGAAGAAATGAATGCTTTTTGCTTTTGTAAAGATATTCATTGCGTGTTAATTTCTCGTGAATATGATTATATTAATGGAGTACATATTCAGTTCAATAAGAATTCTGCCTTGCTTTGCTTTACGCTTGTATAGTTGTACTAAAGGTGAATTAAAAAAAAAACACGAATAATTTGAATCCAGAATAACCTGGACAGTCCTAAAAGGCAACCGTTTGTGAAGCGTCCATTCCATTGATGCAAAAGGATCTGTCAAGTTAACTTAAACATGAACTTCCTTAAGGAAATCCTCATGTTGTTTGTATCTTTAACATTAAACCGGAAGTGACTACATTTGATAAATGTTCGCGGCGGCTTGTAAATATATATGCAGTCTGTACAGGTTATCAGCTGGCGGTAAATAATTGCCTAAGACGGTGAAGGATTGTTTTAAGGTATTAAAGGACATCTAGGGTCTTCTGATTGCACGGTATAGGGAGATGCAAAAAAAAATTACAATCAATAATATATTCGTTGCCTGCCTCGTTGGTCGTGTTGGTTACAAGCGCCACTGCCGATCGAGAGGTACTTGGTTCAAATCCCGGGTCGGATACTATTGGATTTTTCTAACTTAGGTTTTCTAGTAGTGGCACGGAGTCTGGAATTGTGCCCGGTGTATAGGCAATAGGCTCACCACCTATTCCATAATGGAACGTAAACGTAACTGGTCAAACGTAGGAGTGTTCTACAATCCTCTGTCTACCTCTTCGGGGATAACAGGGATGTTGTTACGTTTTCGTAATACATTCATGTAACTAAAGTAAGTCATAACAAAAGCCAGTAAAACAGACATTTGCGGTAGGATTGGACGTCTTATTCCTGGCCGGTCACCACATAGTATGTTACCGCTGCTATTCCGCATGTTGTCGTATTAAATTCGTTAATGTTAGTAAATAATTTCGACGTAGAAGTCACATCTGTAACTAAAATACGACAAAAACATTGTTAGGCCGAAGATATCATAATAATTAGCTGAATGATGTGCAGAGCGCTTATTCAGGATATTAAAACACCTATAGTAAACAAGTTATTACTAAAATGTTCTCTCCGAGTGCCGTAACCAAACTGCAAATAAAAACATGTGAGTAGTTATGATTTTTTGTAACTGAACTCAAAGACGCTTGGTTGAAAAAGGTTTCCAAATAAATTTGTGACAATTGTGGTTCAGTATTAGTATACGTTGTCAAATGCTATTTGACGTAAATACATAACTTAGTATGTGGAATTTGTGTGGATACCGTTGGATACTGCCGGTTGAACATATGTATACATGACCGATTACAGAGTAAGAAGTATTCTGGCTTCCAATGAACAGACCGAGAGATGGAATAATGGAATAGTATAAGAGCTATCCCTATTCGTAGTAGGACATGTACATGTTGATTTTTACAACCGCTGACCTCTGCTAAAGTCAGATCGGGTCTATAAAGCTTAGTCACAGTTCAGTGGGTTTGACTCATTCTCGTCCTATTTATATAAATAGTAAATTAAATTAGCTATTAAATTATAAACTATAATGACTCACACTTTGTTATATTTATATCGCTATTACAATTACCCTCATTACTCAGTTTAATTTTGAATTTAGAACGGAAAAACTGGCGCATAGGACGCGGAAGGTAAAATAAAGGTTGTGTTTTAATTTAAAAGTATGGTATTACGTGTTAAGAAAGTGTAGCGCCACAGGTTCTGAAGTAGCGCGACACGTTGCGTGCTGCGGTCGATGACCTGCTGCCTGCTGCTTCTGTGTTCTACTGCGAATACATAACCTTTCAACGTCACAAACCCTCAGACCCTAGGCGTGTAAAATAACATTTAAATAGTGTAGCTCCGTATAGCACGTGTTGATTAAACATAAAATCCGTTTACGTATTGGGATTTATGCAGTTTCTGTTCCATTTATCGGCATGATATCCCAGCTTTTTTATACTTGTTTTTGAACACCGAGGTGCAAGATTTTCATTATAGCAAGCGCATCTGCCGTATCGGTGTCGGTGAATAGCTTAAAGGTGTTAGTTGAATGCAGTTAGATATATTGCAGAGGCCGTTTGTATATGCGGGCAAGGCGGGCCGCGGGCGGTCGTCGACCGAGGCCCTTGACTCGCGCGAGTTCAGCGACATCGCCCCACACCGCCGCCGCTCGCCCGCTTCATAAACGCCGCCGTTGTGACTTTTCAGCTTTTCAATCAGCAGCTTGAATGAACGAGAACAGAACTTTTTGCTTTTATTAAAAGAATATTTAATTGAAGCATTACATCTAATATATCCAAAAGTAATGTTCGCTACTCGTATCGACTACGTGAGTGAGAAATGAGCATGTATATACATATATGAATGAGAAGAGAGTATTTATGTGAGTAACCAGTCAGTAATTATATGAGTAAAAAATGAGTATTTATATGAGCGAAAAGTGAAACGTAATTTAATGTAAAGTTACACGAATATTTACAATAACTGTGTTAGCACTAGGACTATGTAACTTTCATAATTTTATAAGAATTTTGTGTGAATTATTCCATGTATTGTAGGTCGCTTGGTATCGTGAGTTAACCGTTACCTTTTCGTAGTGTGGCGAGGGAGGTACTAAACATCAGCTATGTTACATTAATATCGAGATTTTAGTTAACTTTAATCACATATTGGCAAGTTTATGGATACATCTACAAAACGGTGAATATAATAGTTTAAGATTATTTCTTTATTGTTAATTAATATGGTAACGAAAAAACCACTTACGTTAATTTACATTACATATATATAATACAATAACAAAAATGTTCATAGATTAATCAATAAAAATAAAGTCAATTCATAGAAGTTATTTACAGATGTTTTAAAAAAACCATATTAGTTAACTAATTCATTAGTTTACAAGACTTAGAAAATTTCAAGCATACATTTAAAACTTTCTTTCATTCATCATTATATAGGTCAGAGTCTAGACTCTGATGAACGCCCTACTTCAAGTGTATCCAGATACACTTGTACATAGTAGGTCGTTCAGACCCGACAATATACGAGGTAGTTGTACGGGGGAGTTACGGTGCGCGACTGTGCTGCTAATAAGAATATCGAGCAATCAATGTTTTCGGCTACGAACGTAGTTAATCGGTGTATACAATTGGACCAACTCATTATGCAGGTTTTTTTCTTCATACAAGATTCTTGCTGCTGAATCCGAGGAAGATTTTTCGAACTGCTTCTTGGAAACACATTTACTCCTCCCCATTGTTCAATCTGATTGAGCCCTCTTATCTTCCTCTATTAATAAAATTTAAGTTTCTTACTGTGGAATGCGAGCTACTTGTTTTATTTGGCCACGTGTAGATATTCAGAATGATTGTGCAAAAAACGTTGATATAAACTGAGTTATCACCCCATGTACAAAGATAGCTAGAACCCGATATCGAGTTGCTTGTCTTAAGAGCGATAAACGTGATTGTTATTGAAGCACACTTTATTATACATAATATAATAACTGTGATATTATATATAATGTTATAATGTAGAATACGATGGAGTCTTATTAAAATGAAACGCTAATGATGGGTTTTAAGTACTCATAATTACCATCAAAATTATTAATTGACCGCTTTGCCGTTCTGTTGTTGGACGCGGGTTACACTTCAGTTTGAAAAGAGTAAGTAAGTATGTGATGTTGCCAAGCTCGCACTGGCTGACTCCACACGCCGTGTACCGTATGCAGGTTACCTCACGATATTCTCCTCCCTTGTCATGCATTACAAGCAGTTGTATGTGGGTACCAAAATCTCTTTTGCGGACTAATATTTCATAAATGACTGCCTCGCTGGTTGTGTTGGTTGCAAGCGCGACTGCCGATCCAGAGGCCCTGGGTTCAAATTGAGGATCGGGTACCATTGGATTTTCTAACTTAGATTTTCTAGTAGTCTCGGAGTCTGGATTTGTGCCCTAACCATAATGGGACCTAAACGTAACTGGTGAAACGTGGAAGTGTACTACACTCCTTTGCCTACCTCTTCACGGACTACAGGTGTGATGTTACGTTTACTTTATCTTTCATAAGTCTTAGTAGTATCTATATATCACGGGTAATTATTAAAGTGATGATGCCTCAGTATCCGTTTTCGGCTTCAGCAACGTTTCGTGATTCTGTTTCCTCGTGATATTGGAAGGTTTAATTGGTCAGATCTCTTTGGTGCTCTTGAAGGACTAAGGTGCCTAATCTTTTTTCTAAAAATACGGCCGCAATGGTGACATTTCTTAAGTAATATGGCAGTTAGAATTACACATACAAAATATATTGAACAGAAAAACCGACAGCCTATTGTGATATATAGTCCAAACAATCATTAACATTAAAAATGTATAAAACAGTGTCTACTTTTAAATCAGCTATGTCGGTAATAATATTTTATGGCAGTGAAAATCATCGGCAGTACAGCGACATACGAGTATCACTGTATGGTCACAAATACCAATACTTTTTACGTAGATTATACTTCACTCTATTTTGTGTATTCGTTACATACATTTTAATTCGTGTATTTACAGCATATATCGTCATTATTAAAGCTATATTATTTTGTTAGATTTTCATTATAAATGCATAGTTTCTTTAATTTTATGTTTTCTGCATCGTATACATTTTTTTAAATACATAAATATTTTTGAAGTGAGGACGTACGTATATTGTACATGTAATAAAAAATTAACAGCTCAACTAAGATTAACTACGGCCTTTACGAATTTTTAAAGTGAAACGTTGTATAGGGGCGTTAGACAATTTTTGGTAGATGAAAATCTTATGGGTTCGCGTCAGCAACATGCTAATGCGTTTGTGTTAGTACGCATTCATATCAAAAGTTATTTGACATTTATTTTAATTTTTTTAATATTTGGCCTCTGAAATACAACATGCAATGAGTATTGCATAGTACAAGTACAATGTACATGCTCGGAGGGCCGATAGATGTGAAAATCAGATTAATATTAATAATTTTAATTAAAAAATTAAGAAAAATCAATTTTTAATTTTGCAATTAGTTACAAAATTCAAAATACAGTTTTAAGTTTTCGCTTCTGTAGGCAGTGCTCATGATTGCCTTCAATTTTTTTTTTTAAATTTAATTCCTTTAATTCTTGTCTGTTTATAATAACTGCTTGCAATATTTAAAATAATAGTCTACTGACTGTATTATTACTGTACAGTATTACATAATGATACTTCGTTTTTGTCCCGTTCAAAGTAGGTTTTATCAGGGCCGCGATAAGCGACACAATATATATTCGTTACATTGGAACATCAGTTGTGTTTGTGTTTTGGACAAGTAACGTGCGATCTATAAAAATGTTGGTGCCAGAAATTAAATATACCAAGGTACATTTATATTCCATTTCATAATTTAAAAACCCATTATGGTGTACTAATAAATGTAAACGTAACATCACGCCTGTAATCCCCGAAGAGGCAGGCAGAGGAGTGTACTACACTTCCACGTATCATCAGTAACGTTTACATCCCACCATAGGATAAGGGGTGAGCCTATTGCCATGCCATACACCGGGCACAAATCCAGACTCCAACTCACTACTAGAAATTTCAACTAGAAATTTTTGTTAGAAAAATCCGATAGCACCCGAGCTCCGATTTGAACCCAGGAACTCTCGATCGGCAGTCGCGCTTGCAACCACTCGACCGACGAGGCAGTCATGATACTAATAAATGAAAACGGTCAATATTGAATGAAAAATTTGGAAATATAATTAGGACTAGTTTTACAATATTTATTTAAAATTAACTTTTCTCGCAATTCTATTCGCGTTTGGTTCGTTAATTGTTATATTATTTATTATTTTCTAATGCAATCAGTTTTTATTTATAATTTTGAATCTGGTCCTAAATAAATAGTTACCCATTTCATAAAAGTATAACTGAAGCAAAATTAAATAGTGTCAAGTTAACATATTATGTACATTACCAATCATGTACCTATTTACAGACAAAACTATTTGGAATGAAAATATTTCAATAATAATGTTAAATCACCATTATTAAATCAATGGTTTTATCATCACTTTACACGCAAGGAAATCGGAGATTTATTGTATGATTAATGATTAACTATATAGTATTTATGCAATGAATTATATTAAAATTGTGGTATCTTGAATTTGCGGACATCTCGATGACGTCACAATGAAAACTGTATACATTAAATCTTCACGCATTTCTAAAAAGACTATTATTGATACTTAGTGCAAACTTCTGGTTCAAGCTGAATTATTTCAGACGATTAAGTAGCTATTTATTGCGAATTAAAAGGTAAGTCAAGGGTCAAGTCACCAGTGCTGAAGTTCTATAGTCGAAAAAACATACGTGAGTTAAGCCGGTACATAGGTATTTAATCATTTAGTCATATCCGTGTCGGGGCGGAGAAAGAACATATCCAACGACTCATGCCGGGATACTAAGGTAGCTGATCGCGCCATGGCGTGGCCTGCCCAGGCACGATTAAATACCTTGGTTCGTTACTATAAGATATTCCTTTAAGCGAGATCTGACGTGCAACTCCCTTTCATCTTCTTAAAGTGCCAAAACGAATTTAAACTGCAGTTTTTAGCGGGAACTTGAAATCACAATTACTCCAGTCCATTTGCAAATTTGCTTATATTCTGCTACCTAGTCATTATCTCATTTATATCAAAAAACCTTTCGCTTTAAAATACTTTTATTCAAACGTGTTATTGACCTTACTTACAATAGGTAAAATAATCTGATATTTTGTTACCAACAAAATATCCTGTTGAGAAGGGTTGGCAGTTAAAATAGATAAAAGTTATAAGTACATTAAAAGACTACAGCTATAATTTAGGTAATGGACGAAATATAATGCTAATGAAGAAACTTATACGTCGTATATAATTTTCTAATGTAGTTTCATAATCTAATGTTGATTGGTTTAGTTTGCTACAGATACTTTATTTATCCTCTTGCCTCCTTGGTCTAGTGGTTGCAAGCGCGACTGCTGATGGAGCGGTCCTGGGTTCAAATCCCAAGTCGGGTACTGTTGGATCATTACATCACGGCCTGTAATCCCCGGAGATGTAGGCAGAGGCGTGTAGTACACTCCCACGTTTCACCAGTTAGGTTTACGTCCCATCGTAGAATAGGTGTTGAGTCTGTTGTCATATACCAGACACAAATCCAGATTCCGAGCCACAACTAGAAATTTCAACTAGAACATTTAATTTAGATTCTAAGTTAGTAAAATGCAAATAGTACTCAACCCGGGATTCTAACTCAGGATCTCTCGATTGGCAGTCGCGCTTGCAACCACTCAGCCAATGTAGAATTATGCGTAGGAATAATTTGCACAGTCACGCACAAGGGAAAAATTGAGAGCCTTCACTCACTTGTGGGATCTGTACAAAGGAACTACGTAGCATTAATTCAAGCGTTCTTGCCTAAGGCAATTTTGGCAGCGGAGCCTTGGATATTTGTACCTTGCCTTCCAATTTCGATTTTTATTTTCAGTTAAAACCAAAAAAAATATTTGTGTATTAAAATATATAAGCAAATATGTTTTTCATAGATCTTCATAGACAACAAGTGGGTGGACGCCCGGAGCGGCAAGACTTTCGACACTTACTACCCGCACAATGGAACAGTCATTGCCAAGGTGGCAGAAGGAGATGAGGTGACAAGGATGATATTATATTTACATATATACAAGTATTACAAATATGAAAATACTAACGTTATTATTTATTCTATTAGATATTCACGTATTTTGATGTGCGTTGTTTGTTTGTATAGGCGGATATAAATTTGGCGGTGAGCGCAGCAAAGCGCGCGTTTCATAGGAACTCAGAATGGCGTTTGATGGACGCAGCGCAGCGAGTTCAGCTTCTGAACAGGTTTGCGGAACTAGTGGTACGTGACTCGGAATACCTCTCCGCTTTGGAAACCTACAACAACGGGGCTGTGATCAGCATGAGTCGCAACTTCATGCCCCTCACCGTCAACGGCATTCGCTACTTGGCCAGCTTAGCGGATAAGATACAGGGTGATACGATACCTATGGGTAATTATTTCTTTCTCAAATTATTCCTTTTCAACGTATTATAATAATAAATTTCATTTACGAATATCATATCCTCCTGTGGCTTTATAATTTCTGGTAATCAAGAAACAAAACGTGAAGAGTTTGTTTAATACACATATTCCAATCTAGTCCCGGTAGCGAAACTATTTTATTTGAAAAATTTAACGAGAATTATGTAATCAAAATCATTTAATCCTGTTGAATATCTACAGTTCTGCGACAGACTGCCTCGTTGGTCGTGTTGGTTGCAAGCGCGACTGCCGATCGAGAGGTCCTGGGTTTTAAATCCCGGGTCGAGTACTATTGAATTTTTCTTAAATTAGAATTTCTAGTAGTGGCTCGGAGTCTGGATTAGTTCCCGGTATGTGGCAATAGACTCACCACCTATTCC
>DWFY01000242.1:0-11028 GCA_018246875.1 Creonpyge creon creon | reverse complement strand
GTGTAATTAGTCTATTCCATGAGTCAAAAAGTAATAACTATTAAATGTAGGTTTTTTTTGGAATGACATTTAATTTTTTTTGCCGATTTTTTATAGGAATTTATTAAAAACGTATTAATACAATTTCTGATATATTTTTTTATGAATGAACAAAATCGTTTGTAATCGGAGTTTTATTACATTTTTGGTGAAATTATTTTCGGATAAAGTAAATTCTACCCACACATATGATTATTGTATTTATTCTTGATGATATCAATTTCTTAAAAACCCCATCTTCCCTTTAAACCATAGAGATAAAAGTTTTTTTAACATGCGTGATGATATTTTTTCGTTTATCGCTCACTTATAAGAGAAAGTATTATGTTTATTCACTACGTAAAATCGATTTACTTAAGCACCGATATCGATTTTACTACTACACTATCATTAGGTGCACATCACAAATTAAATTCAGTGTGATATTCGGTCATTAGTCTTTTATAGTTAAGTCGAAATTGACCGACTAACGAGATCATCACAAACATTCGTAATTATAATTGGTGCTATAATTAGGTGCTCAATTTAGATGTAGGGGCTTGTTACATCACTGAACGTTAAACTGATTTAAGAATCAATGTAAAGTCTGGTTCATAATAGTACTTAACAATGTTATGTCAAAATTATTGGTAATTTGTAATGTCTATCAAATATTCAGTTTCGCTGTTACAAAATTTTATTTTGAACGGAACTATATTTTATGTTTAATGATAATCAAAGTCCGCATAATTAAAATAAATATATTATTTCTGTACCAGAAATTGGTTGATGTAACAGATCCGTATTTAAGGGTCAACATATCACATGACAATATTGTAAATTGTTTGTACCATATAGTTTTTAATATTGTATAAATAAAAAAAATTCGATTTTAAGTCTGACGCTCTCAATATTATGTAAAATTTAATCATAAAAGGATAATTTGTGGAAATACGAATAAACGAATTATACAATAAATCAACTATGTTTTTTTTATTTAATCTATAAATTTATACACTGACGTAGATTAATAGGGAATTGCCAAAACAATAGCCAATTCCGTCTGTAATCAATTTCTATGTGATATTACGGGAAATTCTCTATTTTACTTAGATATTGCTAATATTGATAAAATCCGCAAATTTTATAGGCTTTATTAACCAAACTTATCGATACATTTAACCAAAATAACGATAACAACATAGTTATAAACATTTTGATAATCA
Organism: Creonpyge creon creon; assembly: GCA_018246875.1. Lineage (NCBI taxonomy): Eukaryota > Metazoa > Arthropoda > Insecta > Lepidoptera > Hesperiidae > Creonpyge > Creonpyge creon. Next base: position 9,784 of record DWFY01000242.1, on the reverse strand, counting down.
AAACATGTATACATTAGATTAGCACTGGTAGATTTAAGTTGAATGACGTTGCACAATGAAAGGGCTAGTCGTGAAATTAAGTGGCTATTTCGAGCACTTGCCTGCGACATATGCAATGAACAATACTACTTGCATTTTTTTTTAATAAGTAGACAAATTCAGCATTACAATAGCATGTATGTCTATCAGTGCATGAAGGATATAATTAAGAAATGTATAACTATTTGCAAAAGAAATTTAAAATATGACGTCAGTTAAGAATATGTATCATAAATCATATCGCGTAACGTGAATATTATGCGTAACATGTTAATTGATAACATGTGATTGTCTGCTTTTTCTGATACAGAAAACTGAAGCACGTTTTGGTAAGTTTCACGAAAAACGTAAGAACATGAGTTATCCATAATCACTTATGTCCTTCGCAACGTATTAATATATAATACATATTGATTTTAATTACATTACGATTATAATTTAATGAAATAAAAGACAATAATTTTATGAATGAAAAATTACTATACAATTGTGATGTGAATATTAGTGCAATATAGATATAAAGATATATATATAAATATAGACTTACCTATCATAATCAAATAAGCCAGGTACTGGCTGATGGGGGTCAGAAGTCTCCGAAACCGGCGTGCGTATATGAAGAGAGTGATGAATATAGAAGCTCGGCAGGTCTGTAAGGATAGAGATATTTGGCACTCAGTGCCCTCTGCCTACCTCGTGAGGGACCTGGCATGAAGATATGTATGTATGTGATGAGAATAAAATGTGGGCATGAAGTATTTTTGAAAACAGTCCGAAGTTTTTATTGTTATTCATTGACAACGAAAAAAATGATAAACCGATTTCAACGAAATTAGGTTGATCGAAACATCAACATTTGGTGAAACATAACATCACGCCTGTAAGTCCCCGAAGAGGTAAGGCAGAGGAGTGTAGTATACTGCCACGTTTACATTCCACCATGGAATATGCCTGTTACCACACACCGGGCACGAAACCGGACTCCGAGCTGCTCCCAGGATCGAACAGAAGAATTCTCGCTCAGCAGTCGCGCTTGCAATGCTCTACCAACGAGGCATTGAGTCAATCGAACAAGATTGTAAATAAAACAGCAATATGACAAATATACTGTATTTAATCAAATAAATTACAAATTAATTACAATTAAACATAGTACCGACAAATAATTTCGTAATAGTGGCGCGGATTTAAAACAATTTCATACTATAACCCCGATAAACACATAAACTTAAGAAAATTAAAAAAAATAATGCATATACATAATCAACATAACTTTGACGTACAAAATTATGTGTTTTTGTGCGAGTTTACAACATATCTCTCATAATAAAAATATTACAGGAATGAAAAACAAAAATATTATTCGTCATCTAAATGCTTCCCTTATATATTACAATTTAATTTTATACAATATACAAGAATATAATATTACATAGATGTTCAACTTTCAATTATGAGATTATAGAACTGCATTATTCACAAAACATGTGATGTAATATTTCCATTTAAGCTATTTAGAGGACAAAACACAATATGATTATGTTATCTATACTAACATCTAACAAGCTATTTGTTGTGGAAACATGATTGCATTTTAGTTTAAAACCTGTGGCACGATACGTATCTTTCAACATTTTCGACATAATACTACCAATTTCATTTTGAAGTTTTTTACACAATACTAACGACATGTTAATACTCATATATTAAAAAGACATTAGTATATTGTAATAGTGACAGAGAGTAAATTTAAACTGATTTATTGAGATGAAGAAAATAATACGTAATAATTTTTTTCACTCTCATGAATCAGTACAAAGTTAAAACTTTAAATTGATTCATTGCAATAATTTCGACAGCTTGTGTAAGCTGTAATAGTGTAAAGCTTAAAAAAATACAGACACCAAGAAAACACAATAGTATACATTGACCAACATTTGATGAGAGCAATATACACTGAAAAAATAATATAAAAACTAGTTACAGTAAGTGTTGGAATGATTGGAAAGTTTCAAAGTTAACTGGACCAACCTCATGATGTAACATCCGATTGTTGGGTATCTATCTCACTTGTTTCTAGTAGGTATGAAAGAGAGAGCATGCCACAAGCGATTGCACTGTAGGACACTAGATTATCAGTCGGGATTTAAGTTTATGCGAGCCTTATGGATTGGATTATTTGGAACACTGCCGAGCCACATACTACGAAGATGAATAACGCCAAGAGCCAGGGTGCTACAGGGTATTGGTCATCCTTTTCCTGAAAAGATAGATATAAGATTTAATTTAGTCTAACACTAATTATCAATTTCAAACCACAATTCTTAGACAGATATTTTTTTAACATGAAAAATTAAATGGACATATAGTGAAAGCTATTGATATGCAGAGAAGTAAATAATTTCACATGAAATTGTATAATTACTACGGCTATACATTTTTCATATACTTAATTATTAACAATCGTTTTCATTGCATTGTGATCTTTAATACACAACGCCGTCAGCTACATAGCAGCACATTGAATAGATTAAACAAAAAAAAAAAAATTAACTAAATTTTATTATCATCAACTTCCTAATTACCCATAAATATATGATATAAACTTTACAAACACATTTTGAACATGTACATGAAAATTACGATGCATGTGAATAAACTCTGATAAGATTATTAATTAATATGCTATAATCAGATCTAACTGGGCCGTTGGTACGTAATCAATTTATAATGCCTTCACAAGGATCCTGTGGTATTAAATAATATACTTTATAAATACTTATACGAGATAAGATACAGAATAAATATTGTTTTTTTATTTCCAACAGGAGAATATCCATTCGTTTCGAAACATCTAAACTAATTGTGTATCCTTAATGATTACTTTTAATACCGCTAGTTCTATTTTATTTTAAATCACTGAGAAAAAATATTTTTAATTATGAAAAGCTTCCAAAGAACATATAACAATTTCATCATTATCATCAGCCTATTCACTGCTGGACATCAGCCTCTCCAATAGCTTGCCACTGAGCTTGATTTTCAGCTCTTTATATCCAACTGCTGCCAGCCACTTTGTGTATATCGTCACTCCACCTAGCTGGAGGGTGTCCAACGCTGCATTATAACAATTGACTCCCCAATATTTAAGCATAATAATGTTCGGTGTCTATTATTTCACCTAAGCAACATTTGAATTTTATTTTTGTTGCAAAGTACACTGCTAAATCTTAGTAATCACTACAATCCATTCAAATTATCATCCATATATTAACAGCCTATCACTGACCAGAGCAGACTAATGTCTATTCATACAGCTGGAGGTAACGTTGAAATTACTCCTTTGGAAGTTATAAAAAAGTTCTAAAAGACTTTGGCGCAGATTAATAGTGAAAGTATTATTAGTGGGCATCATTCTATCACCCTCCCGAATTCACAAACAATGTTGGAAATGTGGTCACCAACAGGCAATTATGTGTGAGATGACCTCAGTGCTGTACACATTTACAAAATGTTCGCAATAACATCAGTGATATGTATTGCTAGAAATAAACATTGACTCAGCTGTAATTTAATGACCATTATGTAAATATTATTGTAACTATAGACAATGAGTGGAGCTGTATTGTAACTTTGTTTCAATGGTAAGTCTTTAGATAACCTGCCATTTTGATTATACAAGGTTATTTTGCTACATAATAATCTGTTATTGAGTAGCAGTTTGGGACCAGTAATAATTGAAAATATTTTATGGCAAAGGAACATTTATAATAAACTATTATTATCATTATATCATCGTTCCAGGTCCCTTATGGGACAGGTAGCGGGCACCTGGTGCCAAATATCTCTATCCTTATAGACCTGATGTGTCTCTTCTACATTTGTGATAAACTAATCTTTAATATATGTATGTATGAATTACATAACAAGTAAAAACATTTTTACATATTTAATTTATTATTATATCTATGTCTAGTTATTTGTAGGACACATATGGTGTCTGTGTCCACAAACCGTACTCAAATAAGTCACATTTGTGTGTGTGCAAAAGTTTGAACATTATCATTATATATATGTATCATTATTACAGTAAGCAATGATAACCTACCAGTTTAGAATGCAGCCATGCACTCGGGGGTCCTAGATTCAAATCCTAGAGTGCACCACTTTATGAAACATAGTATTTTAAGATTAAATGCCCATGGCTATAACGGTGAAGGAAAACATTGTGAGGAAACCCCCACTCTATAGAGTTCTCCATAATGTTCTCTAAGCTGTGTGACATCTGCCATTTTGCAGTAGTAGCCACTGAAAGCGTCAGCCCTTTGAATTCTGAGAAGACATCTGTGTCCAACAGTGGCATGATAAAAGTTGATGATGATGTGTCATTCGGGTAACAGAGAAATATTTACATTTTTACCTTTGTGGTTTTTGGGACATTCCCCCTCTGGGTGATATTTTTGCTAGCGATCTCGTTAGCGATACGCATTCTCTGCTTTGGCGCCATTTTGATTTGCAGATATATTTGTCCTGGAAATTAATAAAAGTAGAAAGTTAATAAAAAAACCTCAATGTGGAATAGATCATTGCATATACTAAATTAAATGAACCAGTTGATGGAATTTAAGTTATGATATTTGATTGCACAGACAGATCATCTGTCCCGACCTGGAGTCTATACACAATACAAGAGGCTAAATGAAAGGAACAAATGTTTTAACGACCCTATGCTTTAATGATCTTAACAACCAGACATTATGTGAGTTTTTGCATTTAGAATGAGTTCCATGTCATCTGGCTTTAAAATTTTCAAAGTGGTATCCTGCTATGTGACATGTTAAAATGATATACAGGTGTCATCATTGAACAGTAATGTGTCATAAATAACTTCCATTCACCATTACAAAAAAAAAATATTTTTATTGGTTCAGTTGAAAAATGAAATAAAATGATTAACTCATTAGTTCATTAATGTAAGGAAAATATGAATTATGCATAGTAAAGTACACATGACATCAAGATACTATTAATTAAGTAATCTCATAATAATTTCAGTTAATTGTTACTGAGAAAATATTCAAAATAACTCTCTATACAAAAATTGTAGTATTAAAAAAAATCCCCAAGAGGTAGGTAGACATGTATAGTACACTCCCACATTTCACTAGTTACATTATATGTATCATCCTGGAATAGGCAGTGAGTCTGTCGCCATACACCAGACACTAATCCAGACTCCGAGCCACTACTACAAAATCTAAGTTAGAAAAATCCAATAGTACCTGACCCAGTAATTGAACCTAGGACTTCTCGATCGGCAGTCACATTTACAACCAACAAGGCAGTCATTAAATTTAATGGCCTACATTAATGGCCACACTGTCTAGATAGCTCTAGATGTTTCTGTCAAAGTTGTTGATTGTTATCTGTAGATAAAAACTAGGACCAAGAGCTTAATATGATCACAAAAGTAAGAGAATGCTAGTTGGAATCAGCCAACTTTTTGTAAAATTGACCGAAATAGTGCTTAAATTTACAGATAGTTAGTCTTTTAAACACAAAACATGAGTTAAGGACAAGGCGCAATAATGCTCATTACGGTAGGCTAACCTCCAGCATTGAGTTCAGAGAGGTTTAAGATGATGATGAAAAAGTGCAAGAATACAAGTATTTCAAGATAAAGTTGCAACACTAAATTGAAACAAACTTATTATAGACATACACGGTACCTGATTAGCGGATTTTACACAAGTCGATAACCGGAATTGAGTATTTACGAGAAGATATCACACACCATTAATACCTAAGTATTTCTTGTAGGAATAAATTTTAATCGTCTTAAATCCCTACCATATGGTTACTTATTAACCGTTTAGACTATTTGATATAAGTTTTGCAATATAAAAACAATTTTCTAATAGTAAATACGTAGAACTATTTACACAGATGTGCACACATATGGAAAGAGAGTAAATGCGTAATTTGCGCAGTTAACCGAACCAAATCGCGTTATATTCAATGAGTAATATAATGAGTAATATAATCAATGAGTTTTCAGCATATCCAATGATGATTTCTCAGCAGATTAATCGATTACGAACGTTATTGCGAAAATGTTCTAGATACTCTCTAATAATAATACTGTGTTTTCATAGACTGAATGGAAATAAACGTCTTGATTAACTGGGTATATAAAAGTGACAATAAATGTGAATAATAATTGATAATACTTACAAATTTTCCTAAAATAAAAGGCCTTACAGCCCAACGCACAAGTTCACTTGACACGTAAGTAAAAAGTGAAACGGAGAAGAAACGAACTCAAAGAGATATCAAAACGTCAACACGTCGCGTCTGTACGTCATTAGACAATGCCACAAAGCATAGACACGCGTCACTTTGATGTTGCCATTTTCATAAATAATTCATTTTATTAAGAAACAACAGTCAGAAAATATAAATCACCTTTAGGTTTCAATTATTTAATGAAATTCAAAGATTCAGTTTCAAAACAAGCAGTATATAAACGCTTTTATTTTAAATATATTACAAAACCTTGTGCATAACAAACATAGTATGTCACAAAATTATTTTGACGTTGGAGATGGCGTTGACATCGCAAAGGAATTGTCAATTTTTTTAATACCGATGAATAAACTAGATGGCAGTACTCCAGATGAAATAAAATTGCCTCAGTATTTTCAACAATAAAGTAAATTTATTTTAGTTTAACTAATTTTAATTTCAATTTGTTTTTGTTGTTCGTTCGCATGCTCTTATGTATATTTAAGTACTTATGTATATTTTAATCCCGCATTTATTTTTATATTACCTAATGCGATACATCTTCGTGTGTATTTGGTCTCGTTATTACCTACTACTTACTATTTTTCAGTAGTAATAGATAAATCTAAAAACATGTTATAATCAACATTACGAATAAATTACATAATATTTTTTGTGTTACATACTGTATATAAAGTATTTCATTAATTATGAAGGATTTATTTCAGATAAATGTTAGCTATAGGTAATGTTAGGTAGGCTCAACTATACTTAGGTACGTACGCAGAGATTTTTATTAAAAATTGATGTGTAGGTCAGAAGAATATTTATTGGTGGTCGGGAAATAAAAAGGAGAATTATACGAAATGGGATATTTAATCAAATCAATAATCCTACATATCTACGTATTATTAGTTCGCCGTTGAAAATCGTAAAATATACTACCCTGTCCTTTTCTAACACCGATAGAGATAGCAACTTGATAAAATCCTTATAAGGAAGGAGATAAAGGTATAATCGGAAGGATCCCCAGGATAACGATATCAGGTGTCAGCAGATCCACCAATCAGAGCCGAAGGTTATCCTTGGAGGGTAATCCTTGTTCGCTGATTGGCTCAGAGAGATAACGCCTGGTGGCAACGCCTCCGAATAGAATCCATTTGAATTTGAATGTCGAAGGGGAAGGTCAATATGGGGATTGAAAGAATTAATGAATAGAGACCGACTGATTTCTCTATTTATTTTGAATTTGGAACGATTGGAACAGTGCTGCTGGATAGAATTAAAGTCATCATCAATTTATGAAATAAATTGATTTGGTTGCTTCATGTCAAAATAAATATCAAGATGTTTAGGTAAATTTCAAATGTGGGTAGGTTTATCTAAATTTGCCTTAGTGTATCCGTAGATATGTACCTATATATTGATGAAGAACTTAGCTCAAACTTAAAACCTGCCAGTGAAATCTTATATCTATGGAGGTAGGTACTTGTAGTTGGTTTCAGTAGGTATCTAAATTAAAAAGAAATCTTATTTCAATTCTTGAGGGCAGCACAGAACAGCCCTATAGTGTCAATAAAGTTTCAATAATCTACTATTTTTCTTAATAACTTCACGTATAAAATTATTTATTTTTCATTTTTCTAAATTGGTCAAATTTAAGTTGTTCACATTTAGGTTTAAATAAGCATTGGTGGGGTGTTACGATTTTATTATATATCTATGTTAAAAGTGTGATAAATTCTTTCTTCTCCCTGTTTTATTCGATCCGAATATATATTTATACCGTTCTTGTTCAAAAATGACGTTTAGACGAATAAAAAAATACGCTTAAATTGTTACATTAGTGGGCATTCTGAATTTTCCCGATTCGTACAACCTGGAGTTGTTCAAGACAAGAGTGAATAGGCACTTTCTAGGCAAGCGCGCTACATCCTAGGCTGCATCCCGCTTTCCATCAGGTGGGATAGCAGTCAAACGCGAGCGTATCAATAACTAAAAAAAAAAAAAAGTCGCACAGACTACGAGATTTATGTTTTACTCTTTGATATAAGAACCTCAATGACATTCAATCTTAAAAGTTTAATAAATCACGATTGATATACGACAACTGCTAGACCACTAGTAAGTATTAATGCGTAGAATGGGACAAATGAGAAGATACGAGTTTGAGATAACATACATCCATTGCCGCGATTATGAACGATAGCATTTCACTTCGATTATATCGCCGTGTTTGCTTTTCATTGAACGCTAACATTGGCTAGCCGAGTTTGCGATGCGGTATAGACGCATCAATCTACTGATTGCACACAGATGATAGGTAACGCGAGTGGTTGTTTGCTTACTATGAAATGTGTAATACTTTGATATCTTGCTTGTAGTCGATAGAATCGATTACATTGCATCTAGTTTTGCTGCTTTAAAGTGAATACGGTTTTGGGTTTGTTGTGGTTTTACATGGTATTTTAGGTGATACTAAGATATTACTATTTTGTTCATTTTTTACGTAATATATGAAATTATTTACAATGATGTTATTTGGTATGTCTGAAAAACTAAAACTCAAATCTCAGGGTGGTGTTTTACAATACAATTGCATTGTGTTCTGTACGTTAACTTAAATTACGTTAAGCATTACGTTATGAAATTAATTTAACCTTTTCTTCCGTCGCCTTATGCTTCCAATTTCAAACAATGCAACGTTACGTGCGAAATGTAGGTAGGCGCACATTTTTTTACATTGTTAGAATCCAGCGTCTAGTCACCTTACCGCACTCATGTAAGGGCGCTCCAAAACAAAACATTTTTTTTACACAGGCTAGAAAGTGAGGCGCCATAGACGAGGCGAGGTGACATATGTCTTGTCACGCCTATTTCCCATGCGGGTATGCAGAGGCTATGGACCACTACCAACTACGGCGTAGACAAGTGTCGTTCGATTATTCTTGTAACTACATTATTACAATACCACCATTGTTATCAAAGTAAACATAACATAAAAATATATAAAAGGTGGTGATCAGAGAACTTAAAAGCTGCGTTAGTTTCAAGTTAATGTCGATTTTGATCAAAATCGCATAAAAATCAGTAGGTACCATTCTGTTTGAATAGCTCTATTATAACTGCAGTCTGCGCGAATTCTAAAAACTAAAAAACAACAACGCAAACAGCGTTCGAAGAGGGAATGTGTGCGGAACTTGCGCTTCCGTGCTCAATTCTCCAAGTACCAGGCGCTAGCTACAGCCTTTCGTCGCTGCTTTCAATATTGGAAAACTTCATTCAATTGTGTTGTAAGAAGACAGTAGAAATATCGCGTTTATCAAAAGCAGTACAACGAGTCAAAATGTTATATTTAAATATTCAACTGGGCTCGGAGTCTGGATTTGTGGTCGGTGTATGGCAATAGACTCACCACCAATTCCATAATGGGACGTAAACGTAACTGGTGAAACGTGGG
>DWFY01000241.1:0-11031 GCA_018246875.1 Creonpyge creon creon | reverse complement strand
ATGATAGCTGATTTTATGGGACGCTTCCGGTGCTAAAGAGAATGATAAATCTGTCTCAGTCCAGTAAGGTAGCCGTGCAAAAAGTGTTGAGACTGATTAATCCAACACAAATCTTCGGTTAAACTCTCATCTTTTGCCACATATCCTTAAACCTTTACTTCTGGGAGTTAAAGGGTAAAACATCAAATTGTATTAATTGAATTCAAAATATAAATTACAATAAAGTTTTAATTTTATGAATTTTAACCATTGATAGGCATACTACTAGATTAGTTTAGTTCACTGCGCTATTGTACAAAGTCATCGTTTGTTCATTACTTTGATTTAAATATTTGAAAATCATGTCTTTACCTTACTTGTGTCGGTTATGGTTACTAAAGTCCACGAGATCCGGGATTCGATGCTCGGTCGAATGATCTGGACATAGAATAGGGATAATGTTCTGGTCCATTTATTTCTCTAGTCGGCGCCACGTATGTGTATGTGTGTAAATATATATATATATGTATATATATACACACAGGAATGAGTGCTGAGTGGGAAGCATTTCAGATGTATTCAAAAATAAATTGTGTAAAAACTAATATCATCTTTAATTGAATGGTAATGCTACATAAGGTCTTCGAAGATAAATAATTCATGCATATGTTGACACGGTTTCATTTAGAGGATAAAAGGTTTCCTTATTTCTTATGTTAGACTATTTGGTTTAATGAAATCGATGGATTCTAGAATTGCTAATATATATTTCGTGAGTATTTACAGGCATGATTAAAATGATGTACTGGCTTAACTCAAGTATGTATTTTCGATATAGCCCGACTACTTTCGAACCCACCCGAGGTCCTTCTGTATGAGCTCCCTAAAGCATTAAACCTAAAAAAAAATTATTGGTTCAACAAACTAGTTAGCACAAACAAAACATGTAATTTGAATATAGTGTTAGTTAATCTCGGTTTCTATTTAGTGATCTAGTAATAATTGGATTTGAACAACAGCCCTGTTTGTGTTGCCACAGAGCTGCAATGGGTTTTGGTTAGTGTCCAATAACAAACATTTTGACGATTTCAATCATTGTAATTATTCGTGAGTTAAACACAGTTCTATACCGTCAATCATTAGGATACACAATGTAGTGTTGCCATGTAAAAATCTTGTTCAGTTGAGTAGCGGTTTTAATGCAGTGTATGTTCCGGGGACGGTTCTTGGGCACCTGAACTAAATAAGATTATTTGTAACTCAAAAAACTGTGTTTAAGCTTTTCCCAGTTTTCACAGTTTTCCCTTGAAACTGTTGTCAGTGTAGTTTTGCACAGTTTAAAGAAGATACAAGGAATCCTTACGTAGAGTAAAAGAAATAGGAATTAAAATTAGCAGTGATTGTGTAATTGTAATTTTAATAATGGTACTAACGCTACACGAATGATAGCAATTTTTGTAACAACCATATTACAATAACACAATACATTTTATAGTATATAAATCCATAATAATATATGTAAATTAAAGCCTGTAAGTAAACACATAATTCGTATGATATGTAATAAACGTACCTATCGTTATTTCTACAAACTGTTTAAAAAGATCGAGACGGAATTAAAACTGTTTAGCTATCTCAACCTTTTAGGAATTCGATTCGCACAAGACAAATTGATATCGGATGACACGTTTCAAAAGGAATAATATTATTCGAGATAATATTATACGAGTCCATTGCTTGGAGTAGTTTCAGTGATTTCTTCGGTCGTTTCATGATTTCTCGTAAATGGAGGATGAACATTGTAGTCTTTATGGCCATAACAATAAGGACGTTGCAGCTACAAATCAGACGGTGTTCCAATTCACGAAAACGTAGATCCACGGGGACAGATCAGCATTGCAAATTACCTACTAAATTTGCAAAGAATACACGAAAATTATACAAGAGGACTGGGTGTAGCGAAGCTTTTATGGTATACTTAACCCTGTTTTAGGCGTCAGTGGGAACAGGTATTAATTAAAAATCAGCTCGTCTTCCTTTCGACTGTTACAACTGGATTCATAATTTCTTTCGCTTGTTATCTTTCCCTCTTGATTTTGATCGTTGAAGTAGTGATTTGGTTTCGGTGTGTGCTATTAATGTAGAGTATAAATTTTCAGCGGAAAATATGTTAAGCAGTTGATATAATTGTATTCAATTAAACGATGAATATATATTTGCTTTACGTAACATCTCGCCTGTAATTCCCGAAGAGGAACGCAGAGGAATGTAATACACTCCCACGTTTCACCAGTTACGTATATGTCCCATTATGGCATAGGTGGTGAGCCTATTACCATACACCGGGCACAAAACCAGACTCCGAGCCACTACTAGAAATTTCTACTAGAAAATCTAAGTTAGAAAAATACAATAGTAATCGTTGCTCGTGTTGGTTGCAAGGGTGACTGCTGATCGAGAGGTCCTGGGTTTAAATTTCGGGTCGAGTTTTATTGGATTTTTCTAACTTATATTTTTTAATAGAAATTTCTAGTAGTGGCTCGGAGTCTGGTTTTGTGCCCGGTGTATGGTAATAGGCTCACCACCTATTCCATAATGGGATGTAAACGTAATTTGTGAAACGTGGGAGTGTATGTATTACGCTCCTCTGCCTACCTCTTTGGGGATTAGAGACGTGATGTTACGTTTCACGAATACTCAACTAATTAGCTAACGTTACATTGGCGACTTCTTTGGTATTGCAAAAGTCGATTAAAAGAGTATTAAAGATTAAGATTAAACATTATTAGGTTGCAAGTAACTATTTGTTATTAGTTGATAATATTTGTGACCTCTTTTACAAAGAAATAATCCACCTCGAAAAGGTCTATACACGAAAAGGTTTATACACATGATTAAATATACGACCTTACTACAATCTTCAGTCTCCGCCGCGACCTCGTTGCAATCGGCGGGAGCTCATGAAGAAGGCCCCCAAGTAGGTCCGAAACTAGTTGGGGCATCCCGAGAAAACATACCTAAGTTAAGCCGTAATATGTACATGTTTAATCACGTACTAACTGGATTAATATATTTTCATTTCGTCCACCTGAATGTTGCGTAGAAGATATTATTTCCATAGTACTCGTTCTCGTGTACAATAAACATATTATATTAGTTTTCTATTAGCGAAGAAATAGCAAATACAAAGAAATAAAATAAATAAATGGAGTAACGTTACTAACATTCTGGTAGACTTGTCGCCGATAATATTAACAAATAATACTTATTTTATTTACTGGAATGAATGTTTCTATGCCTACAATGCTGTTCAGTTACAAATGACCGTGAAGGACAGCCACTTAGCTAAAAAATATTAATTTACTACTTTTATATCAAAATAGGACCTCTCAAATCAGTTCCAGCTCTGGAGATCCGCCATCTGGTAATTTATTTAGCAATTAAGGCCGATGTGAAAGGCCCACGGCGTCTATCTGTTTTAGGTTCAGAAATGTAAGCAACGTATTTAGGGAAAACATAATGAGGTTGGTAATTAAAGCAAATGCCGTGCGAAATTCACGATAGACTATTCAAATATCCGCGCTATTCAGGTCACCGCGTTCCGGTGATATTTCAATCCTTGACGCGCTTATGACATAAATGGCGCTAGTTAGATAAATAGCATTGGGTTTATTTGATATAACATTTGAATCAGCTATCGCTTTAGTAATAGTAATAATAAATAGTAATATCTTGGGATATTCCCTATTCGCGGTATTGCTGGATTCGGAAGGTCCAGTGCCGGGAGGAGAGGCGCCGATTAGAGAAGGACTATGTCCAGCGGTGAACCTACAAAGGCTGATGGATAGATGGATGGATTTCTTATTCCATAGTGGGACGTAAACGTGACTGGTGTAGTGTGGAAATGATCTCAGCCTACCTCTTCAGAGATTACAGGCGTGATATTGCGTTTTTACTTAATATATATATGTTTAAAATTACCTAACACCCAGACACACAAATACTCGTACGCGTCTTGTAAATATTGGTTTTGGGCGAGAATCGAACCCAAAACTGCAGACTCAGCTGACAGTTTTTCTAACAATTTAACCAACGGGTCGGGACATAGAAGCTTAGCAATAAGGAAGGAAGTTAGGAACTGGAATACGTGAAGAGTAACCGGTGTTGTGAAGTGAATAGAAACCAATGACAATTATGTATATCCAAAATTGGATATGAATGAACAATAACTTAAACGAGTCACAGATACTCCTGTGGCCTAATATTGAACGTCAGCCGCAGATATACGTGATCCTTTCACGTTTAATTTGAAAAACACTTAGAGAGGGCTAATTTTACAAAAATATTCTCTTGGCGGTATCTTTAAATGCTTGTTATAACCATTTGATAGTTTTGATTTCCACCTCTAGAAATTCTCTTTGCCGAATACAAGGTAATTTATCTCATCTTAGCTGCGATAATATCATGGTATTATCGAAAGCAGCTTGAAGAGCTGAGAACCATACACATTTTCAAGTTTATGTAACTACTTGTAAAGGTAGCCCCAAATACCTATATATTGTATACATATAAATATATGTACATATGTACGCATATATATGTATACATTCAGCGAAAATAGTAACATAAGTTTCACGCGGACCTCAGTAGATCTACCAGGCTCCCATATCTTGACAGCAATCGCTGAAACAAATCGGCAACATCTGTCTTGTAGAATCCTTTACTCCTGAAGGAATGGCACGAAGCGATGGAGCAAGTGTGCGTTCCTAATGATAACTGATCTATATTTAAAAATTGGCGGGAAATTTAAAGCGGGCACAGCATTGAATAAATGTCACAGATTAATGAAATCCTACATGTAGTTAACTTACGCACTCTCTGTTGGTGCTTTTACTGAAAGTTGTGTTCATAATATTAAAAAAAATATTTTGTCGTGCACAAAATGGAAACACACACGACCACAGGCGTATTTATCATTCGTTTCGTTTATGCCGTTACAAAATTCAATCACATTCGAAGATAAATGTCGCGGATACGAAATTAAGTTATTACTGGTGATATTTCTTATATCGTCATATTGAATCGTACCCTTTGCCATATTCGGCTGTAAGTGACCGAATGGTCAATGCAAAGCAACGTTGACTTGGTTGTTACATGAACATTTTATTTGTACTGAATAGTCCAAAAATGGCGATGGAGTTTAGAAACGGTTGGAAATGTAACCAATTTTAAATGTTGCCATATTCGACGATCGAATTAAGTGAACAATTGTGTAAATAGACGCCTGTCGACGTTATAACTAAGTATTTGTTGTTTTCGAACTGTCACGAATCTACAGTGTAAACAATTGTAATCTTAACTTTATTGTGTATATAATAATTAACACATACGTACTTGCGTTGCATAGCTACGTAATTGTTTAAAAACGTATATCACGCCTGTAATCCCCGAAGAGGTAGGCAGAGGAGTGTAGGGCACTCCCTCGTTTCACCAAATACGTTCACGTCCCATTATAGAATAGGCGGTGAGTCTATTGCCATACACCGGGCACAAATACAGACTGCGAGCCATTACTAGAAATTCTAATTTTAGAAAAATCCATGAACCCAGCACCTCTCGATCGGCAGTCACACTTGCAACCAACACGACCAACGAGGCAGTCAGAACGTATAGAATAATCACAATATATTACAAAAGAAGAGAAAAAGTACTAGGTAAACATACCTGTAGGGTTCATACTCGTGCCCAACGGGCCCCACCTGAGGTGAATGTATTTGCGCGTCCGAGCGGGGGCGCCAAGGTCGCCGCGGTTTTTTGACACCTCGTATAAATAGTACGAAAGTGAACCATCATGTGTTCAGCAAGCACTAATTACTTTTTGTGTATTGTTTGTTCACTTAACCGGAAATTATTTGTTTTTAATTTTGAATAGTCGCTAACACGGTCGCGATGGTGGCCAGGGTTACAGACCTTGCCCAAGGTCCCCGACGGTCGGTAGCACATCAGGAACCTAATAGATTATTCAATTAATATTATAACATTATTTATATCGTCCTACATAATCCCGCTTGGATTTTGTAATGTTAAATTTAGCGTGTATTTATTGAGCAAAAATTGTAATACCCAACTCCTTTATGATTTACTCGTTTCAATGTTTACTTTGTACGGACGAATGTAAGCCGTGAAACAACAATTGATGATTGGGCGTGAATTTTAATATCTACCTAAGTAGGTCTATTGGTATTTTCAATGGTGTGAAACGCGATATCTTCTCGGAGCGGGGTACACGGAATAATGATTGATGGATTCCTTCATCAAAGAGTTCGCTGACCCGGCACGTTTCGCTCATGAATACGTTTATTAAAGAATCAAATTTTAACTTATCTCCCTGTTATGCAATATATATAAATAAATAGTACATATATATAGAGACCGAGACTCGTTTATTTAGACCAGAGGTCAAATACTGGCGGATGGCAGAGTTAACTTAGAAAGTGATGAATGTGGAAGAATGAAGAAGATGAATGTGCTTCTTCAGGATAGAGATAGCACTCGGTGGTCTCTGCCTGTCCCGCAGTTACCTGGCATGATGATATTGTAATAATGTACATGTAACACTGAACGAAGTCTGCGCTAGTCCCCATTGATCTCGTCTTTACGCTTTCAACGGACATGCCGATATTAGCATGATAAGCGGATCAAGTCGATATCATGTGAGAAGAATTCGGGTTTTAGAATAATATTATTTAATCAAAGTAACGCGAGCAGCTGCCGCTGACTAGAGGGTTGGAGTTTTATTGTGAAAGCGTTTAAATTTGGCAACCCTTTGTGTGCGTAATCTAATAGTTGTCCTAGCCCCTTCGCGTCAATACTTTATTGAGTGCGCCGCTAATAGTAATAATGCAATAGAACTTTTCACAGTAGCGTTAGAAGGCGCAGTATGAAATAGAGGGACAGCAAAATAAATTGAAATTCAAGTGACTGTAAAACATTTGTTGGTTGCAGTGATTTTATTTGCGACTATTTGTGAGTCTCTGTGACATGCTTAAATAATTGCAATACCTTATGTAAATTATATATAAACATAAATATGTATGTATAATGTACAACATAATACGGTACAAGCATTTATCTTGTATTTATTGCGGTAAATTTAATATGTCAAAAACTTCAACAACGAGTGTACACAGACTAAGCGAATTGCGCAGTTACCGAGTAGATTTGTTATATGTAGTCATGTTACATTAATGTTATTGTTATATTACTGTTAAATAGGAAAATTTATTACGAGTTCTCTAGTGGTTATATTCATGTAACTACTCCTCAAGAAAGAAGTAGGTACATACTGTTAATATAAAAATAGGTCTCTATTGTTTTGATTTAGTTATGCACCAGCCTAACTTATGTATGTTTTTTAGGGTTTGCCCGACTTGTTTGTGACCTATCCGAGCTCCTTCATGAGCTCCCGCCTATCGCAGCGAAGCTAAAACGGAAGCTGAACTGCCTCATTCTACTAGCTACGCTAATTCGAAAATTATACATATGTTAAGCTTTTACATAAGTTACATAATATCACGCCTGTAATCACCGAAGAGGTAGGCAGAGGAGTATAATACACTCCCACTTTTCACCAGTGAGTCTATATCCATACACCGGGCATAAATCCAGACTCCGAGTCACTACTAGAAACTTCTGCTAGAAAATCTAAGTTAGAAAAATTCAATAGTACCCGACCGAGGAGTTGAACCCAGGACCTCTCGTTCAGCAGTCGCGCTTGCAACCAACACGACCAAAGACGCATAAGTTAATCCTGTAAAATTCTTACTAGTAAGATGAGTATAGTAATTAATTTGGTGGTAACACAGCATGACGCCTATATTTCCTCAAAACGGTAGGCAGAGGAATGCAGGACGCTCCCACGGTTCACCAGCTATGTACGTATACATAGCTGGTGAATCGTGGGAGCGTTCTGCTCTAAACTGAGCAATCTACACGTGTAACGTTTCTTGTCATAATGAAGTCTATTTTAATACATACTTTAGTATTTTAATACATACTTTTACAGCAGTGTTTTAGTACTAAACTACGTAGGTAGTACATACGGTTCGGCCGAGGTAGTGCGCCAGAATTGTTTTTTAGCCAACTGCATTGAAAAAAAAATGTTCCCATGCGCATATGTTCGATAATTGCAATCTCAATTATTATTAAACAGCAAGACAGATCACATCAGTTCGGCTTTTCATTCATGATGTGTTGAGCGATATGCATGATGGATCTCAAATTGATCTCGTCTACACGGACTTTGAGTAAGCGTTTGATTGTGTGGATCACGTTGTACTTTTACAAATAATTATGTGAACCACGCGGTTAAGGATACGCAGATTGAGATTTTTTATTATGTTATAGGCTAGCGTTTGACCGCGCTCCCGCCTGATGGAAACTTCAGATGGGTCCTAAGATGGATCACGCATGCCTATAAAAAGCCTATTTACCCTTGTTTTGAAGATGCAGTTATGCTTCAATTACTATTGTCAAGTTCTAATCTCTCATTATATCAAAGCCTCATTGGTGTTCTTCAAGGTTCCATTCTTGGTCCCTTTCGGTATGTGTCCCGTTTGCATCTTATAACTGTATTAAAAACGCCAGTCTGCTTATGTACGATGATATTGTAAAAAATATATGAATACAAAAAATATTTCGAATCTCGTGATAGTACAGGACGATTTTAATATAGGTACTAGGTTGACCATTGACCACTATTTAATTACTTGACTGACTCGTTGGTCGTGTTGATTGCAAGCGCGACTGCCGATCGAGAGGTCCTGGTTTCAAATCCCGGGTCGGGTACTATTGGATTTATCTAACTTAGATTTTCTAGTAGAAATTACTAGTTGTGGCTCGGAGTCTAGATTCGTGCTCGGTGTATGGCAATAGATTCACCACCTATCCCATAATGGGACGTAAACATAACTGGTGAAATGTGGGAGTATACTACACTCCTCTGTCTACCTCTTCGGGGATTATAAGCGTGAAGTTACGTTATTTCATTACTTGAAATTATGTGTTAATTAGTATTAAAGATTTTAATTTGTATTCGCTCTAATTAATAATAAAACAAATATAAATAAAAAATGGATAAAATTAATATACGGTAAGACTTGAATTGGTACAAAAAAAAAATATTTTATGCTAAATACCATCACCTCATAAACTACAGCTACCAAATTAATAACTGCACTAATAAAGTTATTAGTCTTAAGGATCTAGTAGTTTCGAGTGAATTTTTTTCATATACAAAAATTTAAATGAACAGATTAATGTCTTTCTAATTTCAAATACACAATGAAAATGAACTGGTCGATAAACGCTTGCACTGAATAAAATGGGTTCGGAAGAGCGGTGACTGAATGAACGAGTAACAATGGGCGGGAAACAAGCGTCGTTGCATCGTTCCGTTCGTTACTAGGCCTGTCTGGTTAGCGCTAGTCCCCGTGCAGAAACAAACAGTCATTCTGTTTATATAACGTTAGAAACAAGTGAATACGTCAGGTGCATATATATAAAGTCACTACATATATGTTTCTCTGCCTTTCTAAATCTTATGTATGTTAGTAGTGTAACGAAAACTATTTAAAAGGAGACTGTGTATGGTATAAAACAAAGAGGATAAATAAAACTAAATTGAGCTAAGACCAATAAAAATAAAAATGACGTGTTCTTTCCTATTCTTCTAATCCAAAGTTTATTCAATTTGTAATCCAAAATTTATTCAATTTTTTATCCGAAATTTATTGAATTTTATTCAAGGTAATATTATAGTTAAAATTATTATTGTCTGTACCTAATAAAAAATATTTTCTAATATGTAATAGCAATGTACATGTGACGTAATATTAGAAGATTTGTTAAGAGCGAATTGACATTCCCAGAATTATCGTACTGTGTATAAATAGGAAGTCACATTTTTAACGTGGCAATGATAATTTTTATAGGTAATTATTATCATACCGTACATCCGATTTCGTACATGGTGTTGCTAAAAATGTATTTATTATTGATGGAGCAGTAGAATAAATGTTATGATTAAATTACTTGCGTCATACATACATACAACCGGTGTGCGATGACTTGAGAACTGCGTGATGACGTCACAACGGCGTGTTGGTACATTGCGAAAAAACATTATCGAATTTTTAATAGACTCTAAAAGGTGAAAAAAGTAACATCACATCCGTAATCCCTGAAGAGACTGTTAGCAATATAACTTATTTAAAATGAAAACGAATTTAATATGAAAAAGGACGATATTTAATCATCGAAATGTCTACATGCAAATAGCACGCAGGTCTCAACTTATCACGCATAGGTTTTACGTATAACACGCAGAAATCAACTTGGCACTTTCGAACACTACCGCCATCCGACTCCGCCCATCAATATCTACAGTACGGACAGTAACTCAGCTATCGTTATGCGCGCGTGTGGGATATTTTAATACTAAAATTATGATAAAACCAAGAATCTTTATGTAGTTAGTAACTCGCTATTAAGTCATGACAGCGAGGTGTCTAGTTAACTTCTGCGAGTTATATTTAACTGCTATTGTTATTTGCGTACTTCTCGTCTATTAAAGCTCCGGTACTTTGGTTTGTACACGCTTCCGGTGGCAGCACTGTCGTTGCTACTAAACATAATTTAAATACAAAGAAACAGTTGAAATTGTTTAAAAGAAACCAAAAAGGTTTCAGCGCATCCGAATTGTTATTAAATCGTCACGCCATGTCCCTCACGGTGTACGCACGGAGCACCGAGCGCCAAATATCTCTATCTTTACAGACCTAACGTGCTTCTTTTATCTACTCGTACATTACAATGTCGGTGTAAACAGTTTGGTTTACGTATTCGTGCGTATATTTTTGTTAGCTTAACGTAACATCACGCCTGTAATCCCCGGAGAGGTAGGCAGAGGAGTGTCGTACTCTCCCACGTTTCACCAGTTACGTTTACGTCCCAACATGGAATAGGTGGTGAGTCTATTGCCATACACCGGGC